>CAUYQG010039948.1:0-10571 GCA_963574415.1 Tarsius wallacei
CCGGCCGCAGCAGTGACAGCGATGTGTGTCTGGACCGTGGCAGCGAGCCAGACCGAGCTGCTCGTGGCAGCAGCGGCAGCGGCGGCGGGGGGTGGGGGGGTGGCGGGGGGGTGGGGGGGCAGCGGCGGCGGTGAGCTGCCATCCCACTGTGATGATCAGTGGCGGCGGTGGCGCCTCTTCTATTGCCGGTCTGCTGTGATGTCTCTGCGGTGTCAGTGGCCGAGTTCCGTGTGGGGAGCGGGCTCCCAGGGAGAGAGTCCGAGTCTTTCTGTGTCCTCTTCTGCGGAGGTCTCACAGACCACGCTGCCCGGTTGTCATCTGGCGGGACTGCTCATTTTCATCATGTAGGCTGCATCTATGGAGTTGTCCCTCAGTATACTCAAGGATTGGTCCTAGGTTCCCCTGCTTATACCAAAATAAGTATACTCATGTCCTGCGGCCAGCCCAGACGAACTGCTAATATGAATAGTTTGCCCTCCAAATATGTGGGCTTTGAATTCTACAAAGACTGTATTTCTGAGTCACATTTGGATATAGGTGAACCTACTTGGTTCAAACTTGTAGTGTTCAGGGTCAACTCTATTCCTACATTTTTCAATATCCTATGAAAGGAGAAAAGTCATATTTTAAAATTCTGTAACTGTGTCAGAGCACAGTGCCTCATGCCCATAATCTCAGCACTTTGGGAGCCTAACATGAGAGGATTGGCTGAGACCAGGTGTTCAAGACCAGTCTGGGAAAGTTGAAAAGACCACATCTCTACAATAAAAAAAAAAATTAGTTGGGCGAGGTGGTGCATACCTGTCCAGCTACTTGGAAGACTGAGGTGTGAGGATATCCTGAGGCCAGGAGGTCAAGGTGGCAATGACCATGAATGTGCCACTGCACTTCAGTTTAGACAACATAATGAGACTCTGCATCAAAAATAAACAAATAAACAAATCTGGAACTGTTCCGTCGTCCATTAATTCAAGAAATTCTAAGTTTCAATAATATGTGGTCATTAAATTCTATTGCTACCTGAGAACATTTGCAGTATATTTCAGCACCTACTTGCCATCACTGTATCTTTTGTAATAAATGCTAATGACATAGTCATTGAGTGCATGCAGAATAATATAGCACAATTCCCTCATGTAAACAATGCTATGTTAAGCAAAACAACAAAGTATTCGGTGATCCTAAAAAAAATACACTATAATACATGGGAGCATTTATGTACATGGTATACATTATATGTGTATATATACAAACATATGCATGCTACACACATAAATACACATATAGATACAGACATCCTCACAGGTATATTTCTAGAACACAGTAAAAAATAATCATTTGTTAATATTATTCTAGGAAATTAGGGAAAATGCAAAAGAGAGAACTTATTTTATCACTATTCAGTTTGAGTCTTTTACATTAAAAATGTATTAATGAGACCCTGCATGGTGGCTCTCAACTATCATCCCAGCACTTTGGGAGGCCAAGAGGAGAGGACTGCCTCAGCCCATGGGTTTGAGACCAGCCTGGGCAACTTGGTGAGACCTCATCTTTACAATAAATCAAAAATTAGCAAGGAATGGTGGTGCATGCCTGTAGTTACAACTACTTGTAAGTCTGCAGCAGAAGGATCACCTCAGCCCACTATGTTGAGGTTGTGGTGACCATGAGCATGCTCCTGCACTCCAGCCTAGGTGACAGAGTGAGCCATGATTCTGTGGTTCTTTCTGATAACAAATACATGACATCTTTTCCAACATCAAGTTTCCACCTATCTGATTCTCTGATGCTAACTTGGCATCCTCCATCCAATCCTATTCTAACACTAATGCCCAGAGTTATCAGACTGCACAGCTTTAAGGGCTCAGCCTCATGAGACTGTCCTCACATTAGGTGTCAGTTGTAAGCACTCTGTCTCCAGGTTTCCTGAACTTCTGCCTGACTTGGCTACAAATGTGGGAGTTGCCATGACTTCCCCCACTAGGTTTGATAATTTGCTAGAATGACTCACAGATCTCAGGAAAATGTCACACGTACTGTTCCAGTTTATTATAAAGGATACAAATGAGAGAGGAGATAGCTAAAGAAAAACTAGGCAGACACACAGGGAAGGTCCCCCAGTAACAGGTTCCCCTGCAGGCCTCTGGACTGATACACTTGCATTGGTAAACAAGCTCCCTAGAAGCTCTCAAGATAGAGTTTAAGTACCCACTGCTGGGATAGAAAAACAACCAATCAGCTCACTACCAAATGTCAGCCAATCACCTCACCTTTAAGCCCCTACTTCCTGACGATTTGATCTTAGTACTGACCAGTCAGCACAGCTCATGCCAGCCAATCAGCTCACAGATAGTGTGAGCCAACTGGTTCAGTTTTAGGGTTATATAAGCACCAGGTTTTAGTTTCAAATCGGCAACCCATTCAGGTCCCTTCCCACTCTGGAAGCTTTTCTGTCCTCTCAATAAATTGTGCTTTCTCACTTTCCAGCCATCCCAGTCACTCATTCCCTGGACATGAGACAAGAACCCTGACATGAAGAGCTGCTGAAGATCATCAGTGGAGAAGAGACATGCACCCCAGAGTTTGGCTTGCCAGGCACTGGAGTAAGTTGAACCGGGAGAGCTGCCAGCACAAGGCGAGACCCAAAAGCTGAGACACTCCTGGGGTTAGGCTTACCAGCCCACTGAGTCAGCAACACCCTTAGGGCTTGGCTTTCCAACCCATTAGAGCCAGCACCCTTGGGCTAGGCTGGCCAAGCCACCAAGCTGACAGTCTCTGAGGCTCGGCTAGCTGACTCACTGAGCTGATACTGTGGAAACCCAGGCTTACCTGAAAAATCAATATCACAAATGAATAACCAGAATAAAAGGTAGAGAAGTTCAAAGTGCCCAAAGCACAGGAGCCTCTGTTCCCAAAATATTGTGATGTACCCCCATTGCCACATGTGCTCTCCAACCTCAAGGGGATTCGTATAGTAACTTCATATCTAGCATGTTCAATTAAATCATCAACCATTTAAAACAGAAACCAGAGGTTAGAGGTGTGGCTGAATGTTCCAACTATCTAATCAAGGCTTGGTCTTTCTGGTGACCAGTTTCCATCCTGAAAGTATCTAAGGGCCTACCTGAAGTTATCTCATAAGCAGAAACTCAGGTACAATTAAAAGAGGTTGGTTATTAATAACAAAGGACATGCCTATTGCTCAGGAAATTCTAAGGGTTTTAGGAGCTCTGTGCAAGAAACCAAAGACAGAGATCAAATTTTTTATACCACATTGAGTCACTTCTGTAATTAAAAAAATAAAGGCAATAAAAGAGGTGAGAGGTTAATAAATTAACTTGAACACAGGGAAGGGCTTTGTATTTTCTGAGATAAAGTAAAGCTCTAAAGCAAATTCCATGGAGCTCCATAACCCAAGCCAGAGTTATAGCCAGAGTGTGAGAAAGGAGTCACCACACACTGAGAGTCGAATTTGAGTCCTTTAATAGCTGGTGGTTGAGAGGAGGCTCATGCCTGAAAAACTCTCAACCCTGAATAGAGCAAGCAAGGAGCTTATAAGGGCAAACACCGCAAGAGGGCTACATAGCAGGGGGTACAAGAATAAGGAACCAAATATAAAAAGAAGAAAAAATAAGCAAATGTATACAATTAAATGTGGAACTTGTGGCTGGGAAGTTTCCTATGTTTAGGGAAGACAAGGGTGTAGGTCTTGAGTTACAGAAAGGTTACAACCTATGATTATGGAAAAGTTATGTAGGGGGTCGTCTCTGGGTTAAAACAGCTAAAATGGAGGGCCTGTTACAAAATGGAGTTACTTATGTCAAACAGGCTATTACAGGTTATTATAAGTATTATAGGTATTTCATTCCCCCCTTTTACTTGTTAAAGAATCATAGAATTGTAATAAGTTTTTATATACATAAGTTTGACAGAACTGATCTGTTGTTTGACAAACTGAATAAGCCAATTGAGAATACAAGGTTCCACAAGCAAACTGAGGAGAAGTACAAAAGGTCTGGCCAGATTGGTAATGAAAGTTGTTAGCCATGGGTCCCAATCAAACAAGGAGTGGAACCATGATTTATTATTTTCTATTTTTTGTGTCTGTCAATATTTTCTCAAAACTTTCAGAGGGTGTCTTTAATAACATCTGATTTGTTTGCATAGGAACAAGTTTCTCTGAGGGCAACACAAAGTCCCCCTTGGGATAGGAAAAGCAAGTCTAGGCCTCTACAATTCTGGAGGACAACCTCTGCTAAGGAGTCCACCTGGTCATGGAGGTGGTCTATAGCAGATTACTTGCAATTTAAGTCAGAATTAATGTCCTGTGCAAAGTTAGTTAGCCCTAATTCTCTGCAAACCAGGGCAGTAGTGCTGAGAGCAGCTGTTCCAGCTATGCTTAGCCTGATTAAAGCAGGCACTAATAAAGGGGCAGCACATTTTTGATGAGTTGTTGGAAGACCAGGAGGATTGAGTAGAAGGGCTTCTTCGGGACCGCTATAAGTATATACTTGGGGGAGTGCATCAACAGTAATACAAAAGGTAGGCTGATTGTCTAACATTTCAGCAGTAATGCAGGTTGTAAGGCCTGTAGGACAAGCAAACCAAGTAGTGACAGGGGCTGCACAGGCCTTGGATTCAGTTACAATTACAGTGAGAGATGAAACACAGACATTGGAAAATAGGAAAGCTGGCAGATTGAAATTCAAAGTTATAAAACAAGAGGCATTTCCAGTTACATCTTCAATAGTGACATGAACTGTTTTGGAGAACATGTAGTTTTGTCAGTGTTACTGAAAATGGGAGTATTGGCTCCTAGGCCTATATAGTAAGGGGGTCTAGACTTTAAGCAGAGCCAGTAATCTGAAGCTAACTGTGGCCAAGTGATATTGAACAAATGGTACATATTAACTAACATAGGAAAAAGACTAGGAGGTTGGCAGACCAGGTTTGGAAGCGGTTGAGGTGAACTTGAGAGCTGTTGAGGTGAACCCGGGGTAGTGACTTGGTTGACAGAAGGCAGAGGCTGAGGGGGAGGCTGGTAGTAACTGAACAAGGGATCCTTCAGCTCTGCCAATTACCCTATTGGTTTGACCACGGTTTTGTAGGCAAGTGTTCACCGCTGGATAGTGAATAAGGGACCATGATGATACCCATTCATGTAGAGTCATATATCCCAAGTATTTCCTGTACTCCCAGAATAATGGAGAGAATTAGTAACCTGTATATATATGGGCTGTTCTGGGCCTGCAGTTGGCCAAAGGGTGATTTCAGAAGTGTCATTAGGTCCCCCGCTATATGTTGCAATGGTGACACATCCATTCTGGGCAAAATAAGTCATTTTTTCAGGCATATTTTTGGTCAGTGGGGTTACTAGGGCAGCGATAAAAGTTTACATTCCGTATATAATGGGGGGTTGCCCACTGTGTGCATGATTCAGTGTAATAAGGGTTTGGTCTAGCTGCAAATGGGATTCCAGGCAAACGTCCAGATAGACATTCTTTTTTTATTTGTAACAAGTCAGAAAGGTTTACTGTAAACTGGGCTGTAGGTGAGTCATAGGTCCAGTTTTGGATTGCTAGAACATTTCCTGATGTGAAAGAGGCTAAAGAAAAGTTGAAGGCATGGTGTGCCATTTTAAGAGGGAGAAAAACTAAGAGGCAACACCAGAGCATAGTAGGGTAGTAATACATTCTATGCATAAAAGATAGAATAGCATTAACAGAGACTTTTTGTCACATTTCCATTCTGTGTGGACAACAGAGATTAGACCAATGCCTAAAGCTAAGGCAAGTGGGATGAGTAAGGCAAGGGTTAAGGGATGATAACAATATATTCAGAGAATTATTAAACAGTAAAACAGTCTATTTTTGGCAGTCAAAGTCTCACGTTTCAACTGAGTGTTGGCTGGTCAGCCTGTGGTATGGTTGAAGTAGGACAATGGGCTCCAAGGGTGATTTTGAGAGGGTTTTTAGGGTCTCTCTTTGTGGTCCAAATGTCCGAGCAGGGTGGAGCAATGTCATCTTCTTTGGATTCCTTGACTTGCAAGGGATGAATCCAAGCTGGTATGCCGCCAACCTTGAGTGCCGTTGGGGTGGTGAGGAGGACTATGTAGGGTCCCCTCTAGGTGGCAGTTAGTCCTTTTTTCTGGAACTTTTTGACACAGACCAAGTTCCCAGACTGGAACAGATGACATGGTGTACAGGACGGAGTTGGCAAAGCATCACGGATGTTGGAGTGGACTGTAGCCTGGACATGTTGGAGAGACTGGAAATACTTTAATACTTTAATCAGTAACTATCTTTAAGAAGAGGATAAAGAAATCTGTGTTTTTGTAAAAAACAAAGTTGACAAAGTTAATTTTTACCTAGAGCATGTATGTTTTTAGAATATAACCTTTATTATTATTTTTACTGTAGTAAATAACAAAAGAAAAATGACTTCCCACTTTTGGTCTGACCTTTTATTTCCCATTTCTGTTCCTGAAAATGTTTTATGATTCTGGGAAATGGGGCAAAGATTAATTTTCTGTAACTGCTTCCTGCTTAGGTGGGCTGTAGAGATGTCTTCTATTTATTTCCAAGGGCACAAATAAGAAACAGCGAGACCTTAACCGAATGTTTAATGAAATACCAAGCGAGAACACAGGCAATCATTATTAGACAAACTGGGATGAAAAAGGCTATTGGCCTAAATACAATACTGGAAAAGTGAAAGTAATTCCATAGAGAGACTTAATTTATAACACAAAATTACAGTAATTATTGTAAAAGTTATTTATTTAGCCAGATTGGTAATTTCAAGATTTGAATAAGGCTATATAATTTTAACATGGATGGCCAGAACCAAAAGGCTGATGCTTATGTTAAGAACTTAATTTGGGCTCCAGTGACCTGGTATTTACCTGGGGAAGGGGGTTGTTGAGGTAACGGTGAAATAGGCAGTTTAGCAGATTTTAGGCCTTTATATGTGGCCACCATTTGTGAGTCAAGTGTTCTTCCCTGTCTTCAGAGGAGAATGCATCTGCTTCCCAATGACTATTTGGCCTGCATGGTGAACAAGGTCCAGGAGGTTAAGGCCTTTTTAGGGCAACTATGCTTCCAGTGCCCCCACAGACTGTACCATAAGCAATGGACACCATCCATCAACAGGTTTGTCGTTACCAGGCGTTACATGGACGCTTCGAGTTTTGGTCGCTAATTGTGACTGCCAGTTGGGATGCCCCTTTGGCCCTCTGGTTCTACTGCCCTCCATACTGGCACTGATCTGGTTTGGTTAACAAAATCTTAATTTTTAAAAAAAAATAGGTTATATATATGAAATTTTACCTACTGTCTCTATGACAGTTTGATGCAAAAACCTTATAAATTATTAAATTGTAGTCTTGGTTGTAAGGTGTGGACAATCTGTGTGAGAATGCCCAATATGGAATTTATCTGACAGGAGGATTAATTTAAAATAATGACTTGAGGGTGATAATCAGTCACAACAGATGATTTAACCTTAAAGTTAAACACACGTGCACTCCATTAAACTTTTTAAATTATCAGTAAAATACTCATGTATTCAACCCCAAGGCCAGCTGTTTGGAACTAATCATTTAAAATTAGTCATTTTTATAACTAAGCAGTTATATAAATAATTATTCTGGTCTTGGCTAGGATTATAGTCTTATAATGTTTTCATCATATCCTGGTATTTTAAAATGTATGTTGACAATTTTAAAGATTTTTTTATATTATTAATAATTTTAAAGTTATTTTTATTTACCAAAAATTATTAAAGTCATATGAACTTGAAAAGCATTTAATGAGTACTCATTTACTTAAAAGTCAATTGGGTAGCATGCTAGATAAAATGTATAACATGTATATACATGTAAACATAAACAAATCTTGATTTAATAATCTTTATTTTTAAATTTCAGCCATGAAATAGCAACAAGCTTATTATTCTTTTTTAAGATATTTAAATTCGAATTATATTTCTGACAAAATTGGTACCAGTTTGGATGACTAAACTTTTGTCCCAATAGGCAGTTCAATAAAAGCTGCACAGTTTTTTTTTCCTTGTAATTAGAATGAGTCCACTTTAAATCCTTACTGTGCAGTTTTAAATAAGGGTTTAATTCACTAGTGGAGCTATTTTCAGTTTTACTAGTAGAGGGCAGGACCAGAACTGATTTGAGGTTCTCCATCTTTGGGCGATGAGGGCAATTTTTTGCTCAATGTTCCAGTTCTTTCATTCTATTTTGCAGAGGGCCCAGAGTCCACCTTTTGAGTGATGAACCCTGTAATTCTCTGCAAATCTGACAGAGAAGTTCTTTATCATACAGTTCAGGGGAATAGAGGACTTTGAACCCCACTGCCCCATGTTGCCAAAACCAGTAAAGCTCAGGAGGCATTTGATGAGTATTAGACCTACAACCACAAAGAGATAAGTAAAAGCCAGAAAAAGTTTCTGACCTGATGGCCAACATGGAAGTGCAGCAGAAGCAAGCCCTGTAGCAAACAGCACAGCAAGAACACAAAGGAAAGAAAAAGGCCAAGGATGACAAGAATCTGAAAATGTCATATGCAATCAGAAATTAAAGCAGGTACCCAAACAGAAACAGGATACTCAAAACTCTGTTCCACCAATATCTTGGGTCAATGAACAGAGTCTAAGGAGTGGCCTCATCAGGCTCTGTCCTCCTCAACAGAGTTGTGGTCACAACCAGAACAAAATAGAAACTTACCTCCTGGGAGACTGCAGATGGACTCAGTTCTTTTGAGGTGGGAGGAAATCAGCAGTCGTTCCAAATTCCTCTGAGCCAGATGAGAGAAAATGATGCCCTGGAATGAATCAGGGGGTGCCTCCCCTATAACTTCTCCACCAAACTGGGTGGAGCTGGAGCAAGGCCACTTCCCGAGGTTGATGAAGATCTCACTGGGACCTCCAAATGTTATACCCAGAATGCGAGAAAGGAGTCACCACACACTGAGTTGGCGATAATCTCACTGGGGCCTCCAAATGTTACAGCTGGAATGCGAGAAAGAAGTCACCACAGGTCTATGAGACCCTCCGCAAAGGAGAATGCTGAAGGTCTCTGGCTCTCTCCACGGGGGCTGCAGATCCCATCGTCAGCAGCCTGCTGTTCACACGGAGTTTAGCTGTCGCCACCGCTGAAGCATCATGGCAGTCTGGACAACCACTGCTGCCACAGACACAGACACAGCAGACACAGACACAGCAACCGACACTGCCGCCGCCTTCGTAGCGGCCATTACACATCACACCACCCGTGCCTGAGGCAACCCATGACTTCAGACATTGAAACCCCTGCAAGCAAGATCTGCTGAGATCGCTGCCTCCTCTACAGCCACCGAGATGTCCTGCCAGGCCTGGGTCTCCTCCCGTGTGCCCTGAGGCAAGCTCTCATCTCCGGCCTCTGTCAGGGCTCTCTTCCGGCTCCATTTCCTCTGGGGTGAGCGGCTGAGATAGCACCACCGGCTGGGGATTCAAGGTAACAACACTGAAATTGGAATAACAAGCTTGAAAAACAGACACAGGCCAGATTTGAGTGGTGAACTGGGCAGTGGTGAACTGAGTGGTGATCTGAACTGCCCTTCACCGCAGGCCAGGGGCAACTGACTCTAACTGTGAACAAATTTACCAGCCTGAGAAGACAGCTAGAAATCAGAGCTGAAAGGACATTGGACTGACACGAAAAATCTCAGAGTGTGCTTGATTGGTTCTGTTAGTTTAATGATTGATTCCATTCCTACTGTTTTGTTCCTTTTTTTCTTCATTTCTTTTCCTTTTCTTCTCTCTGTAAACCATATCTTCGTATAGAGGAACAGCACACCGAAAGGTGGTTGATTAGCTTGTATGTTAGCATTATTGTATATTTTAGTTTTATTTGTATGGGAGTTGGGTAGTCTATACCTGTGGTCTATCGTTTTTATCTGTTTCAGTTTAGGTCTCTCTCTCCATTTATTGGTACACTCGTCTGTTTCCCCCCTTACTCCTCTCTCTCTCAACCCTCCTCTTCGCCCACTGTCTGCTCCATTCCCTTCCCTCTGTTAACCTCATTTTATTTCAGGGAGTAAACCTACAACCCCACTGCATGGACAGATTCCAAGACAGTGGGAAGTGGGTTTCAGATTATCCATACACCTGTCGGCAGATACTAGGACCTGCAGACAGATTTTGAATCACAACTCCCCCCTTAATTAAATCTCAAAACTGCAAAAAGGACCACCCCCAACCTACAGTGCAACTCCAGAATTGAACAAAGTAAGAAGGCATACATAAAGAAGAAAGAGATTGAACAAACAAGAGAAAGCAACCCCTCTACCCCTAAATAACATAATTAAAGAAGATGGTGATGTGGAGGGAAGGAAAAAGTAGGGAGAAAAAAATGACACGAATGAAGAAAGACCAAAAGAAGAATATAGGTCTGACACAGACCCCTGGGAGGTCAGACACTGAGAAAACAGACTTTGGAACACAAACAATGAAGAGCCCCCAGAATGACTGGTCACATGCAACAAACCCAGACATCTAGACATTAATAGAGAGAAAAAAAA
>CAUYQG010039950.1:0-34427 GCA_963574415.1 Tarsius wallacei
CCACGCCCGGCTGATTTTTTGATTTATTGTAGAGATGAGGTCTCGCTTGCCCAGGCGGGTCTCGAACCCGCGGGCTCAGGCAATCCACTCACCTCAGCCTCCCAAAGGCGCGGGATTACAGGCTGAGCCACGGAGCCCAGCAAAAGTACATTTTCTAAGTGACTTAGAATAGCCAAAATTATCTTATAAAGAAAAAAAAAGGAGGACTCACATATCCCAATTTCATAACTTACAAGAAAGCAACAGTAATTAAGAGAGCATATGGTACTGCACAAGTTATATAGTACAGTGGAATCGAATTTAGAGTCCAGAAATAAACTCATATGTTGTCAACTGATTTTTGACGAAGGTTCCAAGACCATTCAGTGGGGAAAAAAGTCTTTTCAACAGTGGTGCTAGAACAACTACACAGCCACATTCAAATAATAAAGCTGGACTTCTACCTCATACCATATACAAAAATTACTAAAAATGAATCAGAGGTCTAACTATAAGACATCAAACTATAAAAAAAAAAATAGGGATAGGAGGGAGAAAAAAGATGGCAGTAAAACCAGTCAGACTGTGCAAGTCCCTGTGTGAGTGAGTGTATGGACAAATTTACATGCATGTCTATTTGTAAGTGGGCGTGTGAGTGGCTGATTGAATAGGGACTCAGGAGCAAGTGGCCAGGGCTCCCTCGGTGAAGAGGCTGGTGCCGGCAGCTGCTCTGCTTGCACCCTAGTGCCTCCCGGGGTGCAGAAGCCGAAAGCCATCATCTAAAAACGAACCTCTTCCCAGGGAGAAGCTGCAGGGAGCAACAGCTGTTGCCAGACTGCCCAACCACTACAATGCCAGGCCAGACACTGTCAGCAAGAGCTGCAGAAGGAGAGCAGTGAGGGAGCCAGAGGCAGAGCCCTACTGGAGAAGACAAAACAGGCACCCCACCACCACCTTAAAAACTGGGCAGGGAAGTACTTCAGCTTGTGACCAGTGGGTTAACTATTCAGGAGCTGATCATGACCCAGAGGAAATATCCCAGAAGTACAAACTTCAGAGGGACAGAATAAGTGCAAAGTCTCAGATGCCCCACCCATTACCCTGATGCCATTGTAGAACAAAGGGTGTGACCAGAAAAGGACAAAAAAGACCCCCAAGAGATCAGCAGTGAGTCCTGGGCTGACCTGCCCCCACTTGGTCCCAGCAATCTTCTGATCATCACACCCACACATCACATCCAGCTGGTGGATCCTGGACAGCAGTCATGCTAGGAGAACTCTACTCTGGGATAAGTCTGGCTGAAGCACCCACCACCACCACCTTTTGCTTTTGTTTTTCTATGGTTTATTTTTTATTTTTTGTTGTTTTTGTCCATTCTATTTCATTCTACTTTTCTCTGATCTCCTCATTATTGTTATTTTATCCTGGACTCAGGAGGCACATACACATACCCATTGCATCGTCATATAGAGTGGTGGTGGGGAGTGGATCTCAAGAGGCCATACCCAAGTCAATGAACATTGTGACTTGCAATTAGTTTCTGAATCCTAGCTCCCCATCCTCCACCTTATTTGACTCTCAAAACTATAAGTAACAGCAAAGCTTTCCACCCCCAGCCCTGTTTCAAAACAGAACAAATCTGAAGGCTCTGATCAGGGTAGAATAGAGGGTTGAGTAAACAACAGAAGTGAAGCCCCAACCATACCACCGAATAACAGAATTAAAGAGAAAAGAGATCTTCCACAAATGAGGAGAAAAAAATCAATGAAGAACATAGGTAACAGCCAGTGTACCAAGGAGGTAACACCTAAAAATTCAGACCTCAGTGCCCAAACAATGGAAATCACCAACGATTGGCCCAAAATACAACAGGGGTTAGGAGATGGATGGAAAGAGTAAATAAGACTCAAGAAAGACAAGGAGCAATACTGAAAGAACTTGTAACAGAGAGATTTTGGCCATAAAAGCTTCATTCAGGAAATAAGTAATAAGATGATAAGCATAGAAAGCAGAATCAACCAAGCAGAAGAAAGAATCTGAGCTTGAAGACCAAAACATGAAATTAACCCAATCTGTCAAAAACATAGAAAGAAAACTCAGGAGGAAAGAACAAACCTCCACGAGATGTGCAACTAAATCAAGAGGCTAAACTGATGCCTGACCAATATCCCAGAAGAAGAAAGAAGAAACAGAGAACACCTTGGAACAAGTATTCCAGGAGGTTATCCGAGAAAACTTTCCCCATCTCACCAGAGATGTGACTACCCAAACACAAGAGATTCAAAAAACCCCCACAAGACATCAAATGAAAAAACCAACCCCTAGCCATAGTAATTCTGTCTATACAAAGCAGGTATAAAAGAAAAAAATCCTAAAGGCAGCTAGAAAGGTCAGACTACCTACTGGAGAAGACAACCAGAACAGCTGCAGACTTAGCAACAGAAACACTATAAGCTAGAAGGAACTGGAGTCTAATTTTCAAAGTGCTCAAAGAGAAACAATTTCTACCAAGAATTTCCTACCCAGCCAGGCTCAGCTTCATCAGTGATAGAGAACTAAATCCTTCTCAGACATCCAATCCCTAAAAGATTATGCTGCTTCCAGACCAACTCTATAGGAGATGCTCAAGAAGGTATTAAGCACAGAAGAAAAAATAACAATGATGCACTTCCCAGGAATTCAGGAAAACAAAGAATCAACACAATATACCTCACAACTGCAAAATTGAAAACACACATATATCAACTCAAAATTTAAAAGAAAACAAACAGCCTTATAAGAGCCTCATGAAAGGGATAAACTCATATTTCAATAATCGGCTTGAACATAAATGGATTAAATACACCACTGAAAAGACACTGAATGACGAACTGGATTTAAAAACAAAACACAACTCAAGAATATACTACCTCCAGGAAGCACATCTCACTACAAAGGATACCCACAGACTCAAAGTTAAAGGATGAAAAACAAACTATCAGGTGAATGGAAAACAAAAGGCAGGGGGTGCAATTTTTATATCAAACAAAACAGCCGTCAAGCTATCAAAAATTAAAAGATACAGAAGGACATGACATGATGAAAAAAGGTTCAATCCATCAACAAGAAACATCTATCCTAAATGTATATGCACCCAGTACAGAAGTACCTGGTTTTATAAAGCAACTACTAAGAAAACTATAAAAGGATATTGATTCTAACACTACCATAACTGGGGACTTAAATAACCCACTAACAACCCTAGGTAGATCAAGGCAAAAAAACCAATAAGGAGATATAGAACCTTAACTTGACATTTGACCAAATGGACTTAATATATACCCACAGAACACTCCATCCAAGAATCATGGAAAATACATTCTACTCATCACCCTATGAAACATATTCCAAGATCAACCACATCCTTGGCCATAAATCAAGCATAAACAAATTTCAAAAGATCAAAATATTACCATGTACCATCTCAGACCACAGTAGAATAAAAATAGATATTGCCACCAACAAAATTCCTTCAAAACAAAGACATGGACACTAAACAGCACAATCCTGAACAACTCCTGTATCAACACAGAAATCAAAACAGAAATTAAAAGATTCTTGAAAACAAATGAAAATAAAGACACATCTTACCAAAACCTCTGGAATGACATGAAAGTAGTACTATGAGGGGAATTTATATCTCTATGAACACACATCAACAAAATAGAAAGATCACAAATTAACAGCCTAACAAATCACCTAAGGGAGTTGGAAAGGCAGGACCACAAAACCCTAAGTTCAGCAGAAGAGTCCAGATCACCAAAGTAAAAGCTCAAATACAGAAAATAAAAGACAAGAATATCACTAGAAAAAAAAAAAATCAATGAAAGAAAAACCTGGTTCTTTGAAAGGATAATCAAGATTGAGAGACCCCTAGTCAGACTGACCAAGAAAAAGAAACAAAAAGCCCAGATAAACAAAATCAGAAACACAAAAAATGAAGTCACAACTGATCCCAAAGAAATACAAAAGATTATCAGAGATTACTGTGCATACCTGTATGGAAATAAATTTGAAAACCTAAATGAAATGGAAGACTTTCTGACATCTAACAACCTCCCAAGGTTGAAACAAGAAGAAATAGAGGCCCTAAATACACCAATAACAGCCTGGGAAACTGACTCCATCATAAGAAAACTACCTTTAAAAAAAAGACCTGAACCAGACGGCTTTCCAGCGGAATTCTACAAAACATACAAGGAGTAGTTGATACTAATTCTACTGAAAGTATTCCAGGCAACTGAGAAAGATGGAACTTCCCCCAAGTCATTTTATGAAGCTAACATCACACAAATCAGGCAAAGACCCAATGAGGAAAGAGAACTACAGGCCAATATTCCTGATGAACATAGATGCAAAAATTTTCAACATTCTAACAAATAGGATCCAACAATATAGCTCAAAAATTATTCACCATGACCAAGTAGCCTTCATCTCCAGGATGCAGGGCTGATTTAACATCCACAAAACCGTAAGTGTAATTCAATACACCAACAGATGTAAAAAACAATAACCACACGATTATATCATTAGACATAGAAAAGGCTTTTGAAGCCGGGCTCGGTGGCTCAGCCAGTAATCCCGCGCCTTGGGAGGCTGAGGTAACTGGATTGCCTGAGCCCGCGGGTTCAAGACCCGCCTGGGCAACTTGGCGAGACCGCATCTCTACAATAAATCAAAAATGAGCCAGGCATGGTAGTGCACGCCTGTAGTTTCAGCTACTTGGAAGGCTGAGGCGGAAGGATCACCGGAGCCCAGCAGGTCAAGGCTGCGGTGGCCGGGAGTGGCCACTGCACTCCAGTCGGCAACAGAGTAAGACTCCAACTCAAAAAAAAAAAAAAGAAAAGAAAAGGCTTTTGAAAAAAATCTAGCATCCATTCTTGATAAAAACACTTTAACACCGAGGTACAGTAAGAACATATCTCAAAAGATTAAAAGCCATCTATGGTAAATCCACAGCCAACATATTACTAAATTCATATTACTAATTAGAAATTGGAGCCCGGCTCGGTGGCTCAGCCTGTAATCCCATGCTTTGGGAGGCTGAGGTGAGTGGATTGCCTGAGCCCGCGGGTTCGAGACCCATCTGGGCACTTGGTGAGACCTCATCTCTATAATAAATCAAAAACTAGCCGGTCGTGGTAGCGCGCGGCTATAGTTCCAGCTACTTGGAAGGCTGAGGCGGAAGGATCGCTGGAGCCCAGCAGGTCGAGGCTGCGGTGGCCGGGAGCGGCCACTGCACTCCAGTCTGGGCAACAGAGTGAGACTCCGACACACACACATACACAAAAAGAAATTGGAAGCATTTCCCCTGAAAACTGGAACAAGACAAGGCTGCCCATTCTCACGCCTCCTGTTCAACATAGTGTTGGAAGTCCTAGCTAGAGCAGTCAGACAAGAGAAGGATATCAGGGGTATCCAACAGGAAAAGAGAAAGTTAAGCTATCCCTCTTTGTGGACGATATGAACCTATACCTGGAAACTCAAAGGAATCTGTCGAAAACCTCCTTACACTGATAAAGGACTTTGGCAAAGTCTCGGGGTATAAAATCAATGTGCAAAAGACAGTTGCATTTTTATACACCAACAGAGAACCGAATAAAAAGTACAATCTCATTCACAGTAGACACACAAAAAATGAAATACCTTGGCATCTTCCTAACCAGAGACCTGAAAGACCTTTACAACGAAAACTACAAAACATTGCTCAAAGAAATCAAAGAAGACATAAACAAATGGAAAAATATTCCACGCTCATGGATTGGAAGAATCAACATTGTTAAGATGTCCATCCTACCAAAAGCAATCTACAGGTTCAACATAATACTCATGAAATTACCAGCAGCATTCTTCTCAGACCTGGAAATGACAATACAGAAATTCATATGGGAACATAAATGACCATGAAGAACCAAAACAATCCTCAGCAAAAGAAATAGTGAGAGGTATCACACTCCCAGATTTTAAATTTTATTTTAAGGCTACAATAATCAAAACAACCTGGTATTGGTACAAGAACAGGCATATAGACCAATGGAACAGGATAGAAATTCCAGAAGAAAAACCTCAATTTCTCAACCAACTCATCTTTGACAAAGCCTCCATCATCAACCACTGGGAAGAGGAGAACCTATTTAGTAAATGGTCCTGGGAAAATTGTTGACCATATGCAGAAGATTGAAACAGGAACCCTACCTGTTGCCATACACAAAAATCAACCCCAAATGGATCAAAAACCTAAACATAAAACCTCAAACTATAAGAATCTTAGAAAACACAGGAGACACCCTTAAGGAAACTGGAATAGGCAACCAATTCCTGATCAAAATCCAGATGCCATTCCATAAGATAAAAGACAAGTGGGGCCTTGGCAAACTGAAAAGCTTCTGCAAAGCAAAAGAAACCATCAAGAGAGTGGGGAGGCTGCCCACAGAATAGAAAAAAATATTTGCCAACTGTATATATGACAAAAGCCTAACATCCAGGATCTTCAAGGAACTCAAATGTGCTGAAAGGAAAAAGCAAACAGCCCCACTGAAAAATGGGCAACAGACATAAATAGATACTTCTCAAAAGAAGATACACAAGCAGCCAACAGATATATGAAAAAATGCTCAGCTCACTTATTAGAGAAATGCAAATCGGGAGTACAAACTAATTCAACCTCTATGGAAAACAGTGTGGCAATATCTAAAAGAACTAGAAACTGACCTTTCATATGACCCAGAAATCCCCCTTCTGGGAATATACTCAGAGGAACGCAAATTATTCTACAAAAACACACCTGTGCATGCATGTTTACTGCAGCACTATTCACTATAGCAAAAACATGGAACCAACTGTGCTGCCCATCAAAACTGAACTGGATAAAAAAAACGTGGTACATATACACAATCAAATACTACACAGCCATAAAGAAGGACAAAAGTATGGACTTTGCAGCAACTTGGATGGATCTGAAGTCTATCATACACAATGATCTATCACAGAAACAAAGAGCTGAGTACCACATGTTCTCACTCGTAAGTGGACCCTGAACACCTATTATAATACTACAAAAAAGAGACTGGGAGCAGCAGGGCACTGCTGGGGGAGCAGAGTGAGGGGCACATAAAATCAATAAGGGTCACTGATTCTAATCCAGGCCAAATGAAGTCCAATGGGAGACCCAAAACTTCCCCTGTACCTAAACCACATACATACATAATCCTCACTTGTACCCCACAACTTTAAAATAAAAAAAAAAATAGGTAAAATCTTCATGTCCCAGATTTGGCAATGCATTCTTAGATATGACACCCAAAGCACAAGGAGCAAACTTTGATAATTGAGTAATTCGACTCAAAATCTTGTATGCTTCAAATGACACTATCAATTAAGTGAAAAGATAATACATAAAATAGGATAAAATATTTGCAAATAATATATCTGACAAGCTAGTTGTATCCAAAATATATAAAGAACTCCAACAACTAATAATAGACAAATAACCCAATTTTAAAATAGGTGAAGAATTTAAACAAATATTTCCCAAAGAAGATATACAAATGGCCAATAAGCAAATGAAAAGATGCTTGACATCATTAGGCATCAGGCAAATGAAAATCAAAACCACAATGAGATACCACTCTATATCCACAGAGATGGCTATAATAATAATTTTTTTGAAAACATAAAATAACAAGTTGAAAGGATGTAGAGAAATGGGAAATCTTGTGCATTATTGTTGGCAACACAGCTGCTTTGGGAAACAGTATAGTTGTTTCTCAAAAAGTTAATCATAAGCCAGGCATGCTTGCTTACACCTGTAATCCTAGCAATTTGGGAGGCCAAGCTGGAAGAATTGCTTGAGGCCAGGAGTTTGGGACCAGCCTAGGCAACATAGTGAGACTCTGTCTCGATTTATTTTTAAAAACAAACAAAAAAAGTAAACAGAATTACCATATCACCTGCAGTTCCACTAAGTATAAACCCAAAAGAACTGAAAACATGCACTCAAACAAGAACACGTATACACATGTTCACAATAGTACTATTCACTATAGTCAAAGAGTGGGGAAACAGCCCAAATTTCCATCAGAAAATGAATGGATAAACAAATTGTGGTATATCGTACAATGGAATACCATACAGCCATAAAGTGGAATAAAGCACTGAAACAAGCTATAACATGGAGAAACCTTGAAAATATTATTATTTTTTTTTTGAGTTGGAGTCTCACTCTGTCACCCAGGCTGGAGTGCAGTGGCACGCTCCCAACCACCTTAGCCTCGACCTGCTGGGCTCCGGCGATCCTTCCGCCTCAGCCTTCCAAGTAGCCGGAACTACTGGCATGCACTACCACGCCCGGCTAGTTTTTGATTTATTATAGAGACGAGGTCTCACCAAGTTGCCCAGGCAGGTCTCGAACCCGCGGGCTCAGGCAATCCTCTCTGCTCGGCCTCCCAAAGTGCTGGGATTACAGGCTGAGCCACCAAGTCCGGCCAAAAATATTATTCTAAGCAAAAGAAGCCATAAACAAAAGGTCACATATCATTTCATTTACGTAAACTATCAAAAATAGATCATTCCAGAGCCAGAATGCAGATTGCTGGTTGCCAGGTGCTGTGGAAGGGGGAATGGGGAGAAACTACTTAATGGGTAAGGAGTTTTATTTTGCAGTGATAGAAATGTTCTGGAACTAGATAGAGGTGGTGGGTATACAATGTGAATGTACTAAATGCCACAGAATTGTTCAATTTAAAATGGTTAATTTATGTTATATGAATTTTACCTCAAGTTATTTAAAAAAGTAAGATAGTAAAAAGTGTTGATGAGAAAGTGGAGAAATTGAAACCTTTATATGTTGCTAACAGGAATGAAAAATGGTACAATACTTTGGAAAACAGTCTGGCAGTTCCTCAAATGGTTAAAACATAGAGTTTGCACATGACCCAACAATCTATTCCTAGGTGTCAACCCTAGCTAAATGAAAACAAACATCTACACAAAAACCTGTACACAAATGCTAATAACCGTGTTATGCATAATTGTTAAAAGTAGAAACAACCCAAATGTCCACAACTGATAAATGGATAAAAGTACTGTCATACAACTACACAATGGATTATTATGTTCTAAAATTCTGGTGGTGATTACACCTTTCTGTGGATGTACGAAGATTAAGTTGCACATTTACAATGGGTGAATTATATGGTATATAAATTATGTCTCCATACAACTGTTAAAAAATATTCTGAGTAATGAAGTAGTATCTTTTCCTTTTCCTTTTCAGTTCCAGATGATACTTACCTTTGCCATCACATAAATAGCACACATTAATAACTGGTCCAGATGTCTGTCCATCATAATTTCAGGGCACTGAATTATGGAGAATTCAAAACAGGTCCAGATTTTTTTCCTCAGTTCATCTGAAATATCTAGTTTAGCACAAAGATCTCGAAGGCGGACACCTGCTAAATGGTAAACCTAGTAGATAAACAAAAACATATCAAGCTTTGTTTAACACTTATATTTCCCAAGCTCATGCTCTAGTAAGGGTACATGAAAAATTACCTTTCTAAAGAAAAGTGATAAAGAGCTGATCTTCCTGGGTCTGACATTGCTAGTGGTTAAAGGATGGCCTTGTTTCTGCTGTTGGGCACCTGGGGAAATCTGTTGAATGGCCACTTGACTAGGAACTTGTAAAGTTGTTCCTGTCACCTGTTGAGAGCTCAGACTTCCAGCCAGGGCCTGAGCACTGAGGGGCTGGATGGAGCTTGTCACAGCTTGTGGCTGCCCTCCAACATTGACTTGGACTGGAAAGAATGTTATTCCTCCATTTTCATTGGCAATACCTACATTTTGTTACAGAAGAAAAAAAGCATAAAGAAAATGTTGATAATAAAATATTCCCCAAGAAGAGATTTCCAATTTCTCCCCTTCCAAACCCCCTCTCCCCATTACTCTTGTCCCATATTGTCTAGCCAACTCTCAGGTTACTTTCCAATAAATGCCACAGAGAATGAACTTAACATCCAACTCTGCTTTCCCTACCTTGTACAGGAATGGTCACTGTTTGTCCATTGTTGGCTGTGACAGTGGCAGTTGCCACGGTGACCAAAGTCTGTCCAGGAACTGGTGTGACAGAAACAGCCTCCCCAGATACATTCTGCACAGGGACGGCATTGACTAGGGGCTGTGGGGGAATGCGCCCAGGTGTCCCTCCATCAGAGGGGCTGTCATTCTCAACAAATAGCCGCCTTCTGGTAGTGCTGGCTGTTGGAGAGCTATATCTATCGTATAATGTGGTCGGAGATGTAATGCCTAAGGTCAAAACAAATCAAACAACTCATTAACTTCAAGGAGACTGAGACTTGACTTTCATCCAAGCTGTTATATTAAAAAGTAACCACAATGTTTGAAATACTTCATAATTTAAAAAGCAAAAATTTTAAAAGTCATATCATACCTACATTCCACTAATGAAAAATTCAACTTCACACCACCAAGAGCAAAATTTTAAAAAGGAAAGTATTTGTCTTGCAGTGGTTCCTCCTCCATTCCACCTTCCCCTAAATCAGATTAGACTTTGTCCTTGACTACTACAGGACCTTCATGATTTAGGGGCAATTTAAGGAATTATTCTATTTTTCTATAATATGTTTAACCATATCCCATTTTTACCTAACATTCATGTAAGATGTGATTTTATTATAGTCACCAATTGACAAAGGGACATGATGGTAGTATGCCATCTGGGAGCATTCTCAGTTTTATGAACTTCCTCTTCTTTGTCTTTTTCCATATACAGAAAGTTGCCAAAACTCAATAATGTTCATCAGGAAGGTAGATATACATGGTTTAGATTCAACTAAGCATAGTTATCTTAAAAGCAGCTTTATTGAGATATAGTTCACATATCACACAGTTCACCCATTTAAATTGTATAATTCAATGGTTTTGGGTATATTATTCATTTAGGTCAGGAACGGTGGCTCATGCCTGTCATCTCAGCACTTTGGGAGGTCAAGGTGGGAGGATAGCTTGAGCCCAGGAATCGAGACCAGCCTGGGTAACACAGTGAGACCCTGTCTCTACAAGAAAATTTTTAAAAAGTTTTTTGAAAAAGTGATTATATCTCAAATATCTCTAGTTATATGTAAACTTAAACCCTGCATCTATATGTTCAAGGTCACTCATAAGCAGACCTTGAACAATTATCATAATACTGTAAGAAAGGGATTGGCAGTAGTTGGAAACTGCCAGGGGTGAGGTGGGGTAAGGATTGGCAGTAGTGGGAAACTGCCAGGGGAGGGGTGGGCACACCTCATCAGCAAGGGTACCTACATAATGAACATTTATATGCCTAACCCTGAATTGTACCTCACACCTTCAAAATTAAAGTTAAAAAAACCACACAAACAAACAACTTTGCACCTGACAGGTCTTCTAAGGAACTGTGTAAGATGTAAAGCAAATGCATATCAAAACTGACAGTCAAAGCTAAGTATGTCCAGTCCTTCTAACTCAGTGACATGTCTGTAGGTATCTAATTGGATCATACAGCCTTTATTTTTTTTGGAGGCAGGGTCTAACTCCCAGGCTAGAGTACAGTGGCATAATCATAGCTAACTGCAGCCTATAACTCCTGGGCTCAATTGATTCTCTTGCCTCAGCCTCCTGAGTAGCTAGGACTACAGTTGCATGCCACCACACCCAGCTAATTTTTTTTCATTTTTCATGGAGACAATGATGTCATGTTATGTTGCCCAGGCTGGTCTTGAACTCCTGACCTCAAGCAATCTGCCTACCTCAGCTTCCCAAAGCTTTGGGATTAGCTTTGGGAACCACCACACCTGTCTGTAGCTCTATCTTTAAGAAGGCTTTTCTATTTCTCCTGATTTTAAAAGTAATACATTTTTGCCTTAAAAATTTATAGAAATCACCAGGAATTCTATTACCCAACAATAATCATTCTTAACAGTTTGGTCTTTCCATTTCCACCGTTTTGTATGCTTACACGTAAACATACATTTTAAAAATAGGGATCACATAAAATATATAGCATTCTATCCTCTTAAAAAGATATGCATTATATTATGCATTTTCCTGTGTCTTCTATATATAATATATATATATATACACACACACACACACACACACACACACACATATACACACTCTATTAACTTCACTTGTAGGTTAAGATGAAATTTAAATCTCCAGATATTAGGCCCCAAAATATATTCCCCCTGGTTTTTTAAACTTACTCCTTCCAAGTCCTCCAGTATCAGCACGAACTTCACTCACCCTTTTGGGAGTCAAAGGGGAGCCAGCAATACAAATTTCATCTGCTCTTTCCAGGTTCTGAGGTGGCATGACCTATAAAGAATTGTTTATACAAAATGGTAATATTCAAAAGAGCATTTTAAATTAGAAATGCAGGAAATCCCCAACATACAAACGAGTTCCATTCCGAGAGTGCGTTTGTAAGTCCAATTTGTTTTAAGTCCAAGAAGTTAGCATAGGTACCCAACTAACACAATCGGCTATATAGTATTGTATGTATTTAACAGGATATACTGACACCTGGTGGAGAGAAATTATACATTAAAAAATAAAGGTATGCATCTTTAAAATTTGTAACTGCAGGTTCGTATGTAGGGGACTTACTGTATAATAATAATCTAAAGCGAAAGAAAACTATCTTGACTTGTCAATTATTCCATCTAAGTAAAATCAGCCATCTTTTCCATCTTCATACTAAATTTAAAAATTGTTTGACAAAAAAATATTTTTCAAAACCTGATAACTGAATCAACCTTCATTACTGATTTGGAGAGACAATATTGGCTACTCTAAGGAACAGAAATTTGATAAGGAAATCAAGAAAGAACACTGAATTTTCACTCTGTCACCAAAATAGTAGGACAACCACACACTCTCATTTCCTTTTTGATATAGGGGTAATTGTAACATATTAAACCCAGTTACCACCCTCCTACCCCCCAAAAGAAAGACACTACATGTAATTGCTCTCTGTGAAATGGCATTATAAATAGATTAGATATTGATGTACTTTTTTTGTAAAAAGATGTTAAGATACTTTTACAAACCTCTTCACATGTAGGAACTCTGTTTTCATTGTCTCTAATTCTTTCCCAGAGTGGGGACTCTGGTTTCCATGCCAAATGATCTAAGATCTGTTCTTCAATCTGATTAAGGTGTTTTACCACCTCTCTACAAAGGCCATCTTCTGCTCTAATGAATACTTCTATCACCTGAAATAAAGTAAAATGCCCTGGTTTATTATAAGTTGAAACAGCCATTCTTTCTTTTGCTGTCTTTGTAAATAATTATTGTTTAAACTACATGTATGAATTATACAAAATCTTTTGTATAGTGATATATTTTAAGAATTTTTAAAATGAAAAAACATACCTTATACATTAGGTTGAAAACTATTACTCTTAACATTTCATATTAAAAATCTCTAAACAGTCAACCTATGCCACTATAAAAATTAGTTTTGACTACCATGAGTTAATATTAACTCATGCTAAGTCAGTATTAGAAAGGAAACAGCTACCAAATAAATGCTATAATTCTGTGCCTCTCTATAATGTGAAAGAGAATTTTTATTTTTTTTCTGAAAGAAACTTTCAATGCTAATTTTCTTTTTCTTTTTTTTGAGTTGGAGTCTCACTCTGTCACCCAGGCTGGAGGGCAGCGGCACACTCCTGGCCACCGCAGCCTCAATCTGCTGGGCTCCAGCGATCCTTCCGCCTCAGCCATCCAAGTAGCCAGAAATACAGGCCCGCGCTACCACGCCCGGCTAATTTTTGATTTATTGTAGAGACTAGGTCTCACTAAGTTGCCTGGGTGGGTCTCGAACCCATCGACTCAGGCAATCCTCTTGCCTCGGCCTCCCAAAGTGCTGGGATTACAGGCTGAGCCACCGAGCCTGGCCTCAGTGTTAATTTTTGTAAAGTAAAAAAGGTTGTATACAAGATTAGCTAGTGATATGTGTGTAACTTATTAAGCTGACTTGGCTCATAAAATCACAGTATTCTAAAAACGTTTATCAGATAAAGGGAGGAATCAAATGAAGCTTTTACCCCCAAATAGACCTTTCATATAGTATTAAAAGAACTTACATAAGTCTTAAGAGTCTCCTGTGTCTTCTCTGCTACTCAAATAGAGATTACTACATATATAATTAGAGACACCATAAATGTACTTAGATGTTAACTTGAACTAAATGACTAACATTACAAAGATGGTTTCATCCACAGTTTCCTCATTAGTATATATTTTTAAATACCTTGTAAAAATGATAAAGTGGCACATCAAATATTTCAGTAATAAATGGAAAATTCCCAGGAGGCTTATAAGAAAAAGTGACGACCTCAAGGCAGCAGGCCAAGAGCGATCTGTGGAATGCATCTTGTTCCAGAATACCCTAATAAAATAAAGTTATCAGCATTTAGAAACATTAGCCTATTTTTAAAAGACATTTCATGCCCAGTCAAGTTAAATGAAAATACCAGACAAAATCTTAATTTCTGAGTGAGTTAAAAGTATGTGCTGGCCAGGCACAGTGGCTCATGCCTATAATGCCAGCACTTTGGGAGGCTGGGGTGAGAGGACTGCCAAAGCCCACAGGTTCAAGACCAGCCTGGGCAACTTGGCAAGACCTCATCTCTACAATAAATCAAAAAAGTTAGCCGGGCATGGTGGTGCATGCCTGTGGTTTCAGCTACTTGGAAGGTTGAGATGGAAAGATCGCCTGAAGCCAGCAGGTCGAGGCTGCAGTGGCTGTGAGCATGCCACTGCACTCTAGCCTGGGCAACAGAGTGAGACTCCGACTCAAAAAAAAAAAAATTATGTGCTTGTTTTCTTATAAAATTTTTCTTAATGTTATAAATAAGTCCTTTTTTTGTAAAGAAATTAAAGGGAGCCGGGCTCGGTGGCTCAGCCTGTAATCCCGCGCTTTGGGAGGCTGAGATGAGTGGATTGCCTGAGTCCGCAGGTTCGAGACCGGCCTGGGCAACTTGGCGAGACCTCATCTCTACAATAAATCAAAAAATCAGCCAGACGTGGTAGCGTGTGCCTGTAATTCCAGCTACTCGTAAGGCTGAGGCAGAAGGATCGCCGGAGCCCAGCGGGTCAAGGCTGCGGTGGCCGGGAGCGGCCACTGCACTCCAGTCTGGGCGACAGAGTTATACTCCAACTCAAAAAAAAAAAAGAAAGAAAAAGAGAAGAAAAGAAAAAAAAGAAATGAAAGGAATGTATAGGACTTTTAAAAACCTTACATATTTTGAAATATACCCAAGAGATTACAACTGTAACTAAAATACACATACACCCTGATGCTTTGAATAATGATATACACAGATGTTTCAAAATAGTATTTATAGTTAAGAGACCACAGTCATAAAAAGACAGCTGAAAGGCAAGCAGGCAGCCAGGTGACTAGCTAGATGACCATGTAGAAAAGCCAACACATTTATCACAGGGTGACATAATCACAGATGATTTTTTTAATCACAGGGTGACATAATCACAGATGATCCTTTTTCTTATTTTTGCTTATGGTTTTCCAAAATTGTGTATTAAAATCATTTTTTAATTTAGACATTATGCACCAAAAGCACAGATACAAAAAACTGAGTTTCATCAAAATTTACTACACTTGATCTTAGCCAAAAGGCCGAGAAGCGATTCATCAAAATTTAAAATGTTTCTGAATGAAAGGAGACTGTGAACAGAGTAAAAAGACAGCCCACAGAATGGGAGAAGATACTGGCAAATCATTTATCATAAAGGATTAATGTCTAGAAAGTATAAAGGACTCCTATAACTTGTCAACAAAAAAAGCAAATAACCCAGTCAAAAATGGGACTAAGACCTGAATAGACATGTCTTCAAAGAAGTGCTAACAAGCACACAAAAAGATAATCTACATCACAGTCATTACAGAACTGCAAATCAAAAGCACCACAAGATACCAACTTCATACCCATTAGGAGGGATATTATCCAAAAAATGGAAAACGACTATTTTTTTTGGACTCTCACTCCGTCGCCCACGCTGGAGTGCAGTGGCATGCTCACGGCCACCTCAGCTTTAGCATGCTAGGTTCAGGTGATCCCTCCGCCTCAGCCTTCCAAGTAGCTGGAACTACAGACACGCACTACCACGCCCAGCTAATTTTTTAATTTATTGTAGAGATGAGGTCTCGCCAAGTTGCCCAGCAATTCCCTCACCTCGGTCTCTCAAAGTGCTGGGATTACAGGCTTAAGCCACTGTGCCCAGCCAACAAATGTTTTGAAGTGTGTAGAGAAATGAAAACACTTGTGCATTCCTGGTGGGAATGTAAGATTGTGCAGTCACTGTGGAAAACAGTATTGCAGTTCCTCAAAAAGTTAAACATAAAATTACCACACATAAAACCCAGCAAATCCACTTCTAGTTATGAAGAACTCCAAAGAATTGAAAGCAGGGATTCAACACACCAATGTTCACGGTATTATTCACAGTAGTCAAAAGACAGGAACAACCCAAATGTCCATCAATAGATGAATGGATACACAAAATGTGGTATATACAAGACTATTATTCAGCCTTAAGAAGGAAGGAAATTCTGATACATGCAACAACATGGATGAAACCTGAAAACATTACACTAAGTGAAGTAAACCAGACACAAAAGGACAAATATTGTATGATTTTACTTCTATAAAGAACAGGTAACTTTAGGGAGACAAAGTAGATTAGAGGTTGTCAGGGGCTAGTGGGAGAGAAAAATGGGAAATCAGTGTTTACTAGGTATAGACTTTCAGTTGGAGAATGAAAAAGTTCTGGAGATGATAGTTGTGATGATTGTATAACAATGTATATGTACTTAATGCTACTGAATTGTAAAATTAAAATTGGCTAAACTGCTAACTGTTATACATATTTTACTTTAATAAAAAAGAGGTTTTTTTAAAGTTACTTAGATGAGTATACAGCTATTGACTTAATATTAGCCCCTAAACTATAGCTATATTTTATATACCCTTCTGTATGTGTTCTTTCTCAAAAAAATAAAGTCATAAAACAGCCCTTTAAATTCATACAGTTGTAAGTTATAATACATGGCCTGCTGAAGTGAGAAACACTAAGCAGGGGACAGAAGGTAAGTGGGCTCAGAACACAAGTTTCCCTAGGTACCAATCTTACTCCCTCAAAGCCATACATTATTTCTTCAATAATCCCCTTTTTTGGGCAGGTGAGGCAAGAAGGAAACTGTTTCATTGAGCCAATCACTACATGATTATTTTACTCACAGATAAATCCATGTCTCCCAGTCTTTTTTGTTCCTGTTCAATAACAGATTCTAATACTTTATAGTAAAGTATCTCTGCAAAATGAAAATGTTTGCTGGCAATTTCTGTAGACATAATAAAAAAACAAAAATGACACACAAAGAAAATACTGTAGAAAGTGAAACATTCCTCCCTCTCTACCCTCAAAATAAAATTTTAAGACCAACACTTTAGATAAATGTCCTTCTTACAATGGTGCTTTAATTATCCCTAAGACACCTTAATTTTTTCATGGTAATAGTCACATTGTTCTAAAATTGTTAAATAAAATTTGCATATAAAGAACTGCATTATCATTCACTAAGACTTACACACCCTTTTTTTGTATATTGAACACAACAGCTCTCTGCTAAGAGGTATGTAATTGGTTTAGTTTACTATTCCACACATACTTAGTTCCAATTCATGACACCAAACAACTCCCAGGCCAGGTTTGGGCATGTAACAACTATATCTTCTGTCCTTGTTATTTGGTTGAAGAATTCATATTCTTCTATTTAATTTTCAATTTACAATGAAAACTAAATTTAGGTTTGCAAACAGAAAAACATCAGAAATCCAACATAATAAAGATACCAGTCTATAATTTCCCTCTTACTGAGAAAGACTCAGAAATCACTTGGTTGACAAAAAAAAAAAATTGAACAGTCATATTCTAGCCCTCAGTTTATGGTCCTAAGGTTTTTCATAAAATTTCTGACTCAGTTAACAAGGACTCCAATTAGTTAAACTTCAAATATGAGAGCAGTATAGGCAATACTAAACCTTACCTTTAGCACAATTACCAAAATCCTCATCTGGCTGGGAATGCTGAGAATATATTTCATACATTTCTTTCAATCTGTTAGCAATAGCCTGGGTTGGATCTCTAGAACATGTCCTAAAAAAGTGATAAATAATCTAATTTTAAAAGTCTTTCCAAGTCATAAAGGGATAGAATGCTTACAATCTGTAATTTCACTAACATATAAATATAAAACAGAAACAATACATACACTTCCCAAATTAATTGAAGAGATCCCATACTTCCTTATCAAGGGTGGTAATATTACTAGTCTGAGTAAAAAAAAAAAGTTCTTGTGTAGGTCTGCACCTTTTACTGGAGTAAGTTTAGCAACTTTGGCCTCATGTCTTATGACTGGCCCCCATCACCCTACACATTCCCCATCACTGATGGCAGCCAAACTTGCCCTCAACTATTTCTCTAAAGTGCAGTACAACTCCCATTAAGGACTCCTGTGAGAAAAAAGAATGAAAGGGAATATAACCTACATTACAGAGTCATATAAACTGTTATGGCATCCTACTTTTAGATTTTGGTTTCTTTTTTTTAATATATATTTTATTTCAAAGATGTGGGGTACAGTTCAGAATTAGGTATACGAGTAGACATTGTACAGGTAAAGTATGGGCCTCCCTTTGGTCCCCACTTTATCCAGATTTTGGGAGGCAGACAGGACTCCAACTAACCCGAGAATCTGTTCCAATTTCTCACTTGGTGCATTCCTGAGGCCTGTCAGCATGGTATGAAGACGACTCAAGCTATGTGTAGCTGTAGAAACTGGGGTCACACAAGGGCTGTTCTCCTTAATGTACCTCACACCAGTAAGTGGGGTGGAGATTCTAAGTGCTTTAGACTATAAAGAAGAAAAAAATGAAAATTAATTTTTTTAAGAA
This sequence comes from Tarsius wallacei, assembly GCA_963574415.1. Lineage (NCBI taxonomy): Eukaryota > Metazoa > Chordata > Mammalia > Primates > Tarsiidae > Tarsius > Tarsius wallacei. The sequence continues at coordinate 19,050 of CAUYQG010039950.1, forward strand.
GATTATTTTAAGGTCAAAAAGACTTTAAATCACTGTAAAATGGGAATCCAAGACAATCAGATTTTATATGTATAATAGCAATACATTTTAGTGACTCAAATGTCACCATTCCTGGAATTTAAACATAACACCACTAAGAGCCTCCACTATCCATGTGAGGATATGTGAAGGAATAATTTGTATTTTGGCTAACTAAATGTCTGTCTCTTAAAAGTGAAACCTTTAAGATAAGGCATAACTCTTTATTATCCCTCCTTTAAAACTTAAGCTTGAAGGCAAAGATAAGCATTATACTCACTTGAAAAAATTAAGAATATCATTCTCATCTCTGAAAAACAGAATTTCACAGTTCCTATCTACTGCTATTTTTGCAAACACTCAAAGATTGACAAAAGAAAACTAAATTAAATTTGGCCCAAATAACAGTAATGATTTAATAAAAGCCCATCTAAATCAAATTTGCTTCAGAGAGAGAAGATAAAACAAACATTCACCAAAAAGGCAACCTGATGCAGAACTTGATGCCTTCATCAGTCTTCTTGCCCCTCCTCTACCTTTAGTTACTAGAATCTATCACAGTATTCCCCCCTAAGGTGAACAGGTCTTCAGATAATTACATTAAAGTCAACATTCTCGAATATAAATACAATGTGAAAAAGATCTGACCTGGTGTCAAAGAATTTAAGCATGAGTACATATGCTAACATAATTTCTAAATTTTCAAGCAAACTCTGAAAGGTTAAGAAAGTTTAATAGCATCTTTTAATATTCAAGATAAACCAAATTTCCCTGTATATTAAACGTACTTATTCTAAAGATAGTTTTTAAAACAACTACAGGCTGGGCTCAGTGGCTCAGCCTGTAATCCCAGCACTTTGGGAGGCCAAGGCGAGTAGACTGCCAGAGCCTGAGAGTTTGAGACCAGCCCTGGCAACTTGGCGAGACCTCATCACTACAATAAATAAAAAAATTAGCCGGGCGTGGTAGCATGCACCTGTAGTTCCGGCTACTTGGAAGGCTGAGGCGGAAGGACTGCGGGAGCCCAGCAGGTTGACACTGGAGTGGCCGTGAGTGTGCCACTGCACTCCAGCCTGGGTGACAGAGTGAGACTGCAACTCAAAAAAAAAAAAAGAACCCTAAACAATTTTCACCAGGCAACAGAACAAACTATTTAAGTTTCATAAGATACAGAAAAGCACAGAAAGTCACTACATACAGAAATACATCTATTTGCCATCTCTAGGCCTTAAATATTAGTAGAGCAAAGACCTCCATTTTGTTTCAAAAAAAATTCATCCTATACTTAAGTCAGTAAAACGATCTGAGTAGATTAACAGCATTCAAAAGATTGCTCCCTGCCTTAGAAGGTTTCTTGCAGCCGACTTCTTCACTGCACATAAACCAGTGCCTATACTGGAAGGGAAAAACACCTTGCAAATGTACAGGAAAATCAACAGCAGCCAACAGCATATAACCACCTTGTCCACAGGTAGCTGTGGTTTCACTGAGGAAACTAGGTGTGACAACCACAAACAGCTTCCTGCCCAGAGTCCTCAAGGTCAGCATGGTGTTTCTTGGTAGCACTGTTCAAGAGCTCAGCTTAGAGCTTCTTGTACATTCTGATCAAGTGGAGTATTTAACTCAGGTACAAATTTTGAGTTGATATTTTAAGAACACTAAGATGTTCCTTCTCCAGGCGAAAACTTATAAAAGTTGGATGCCTCTGAGTTCTGTCCTTAGACCTCTTTTATTTTATTTATACCACTAGATAACCTTGCTTTGCTCTATGACTTTAAAAGCTATCTGTATCCTGATGACCCCAGAACATATATATAAACACTAACCTCTACTGTGAACTCCAGCTTTGAATGCCTAAACTGCCTACTCAATTTCTTTACTAGAATGCCTAAAAAACAACCCAAACTTAACATACTAATAACCCTAACTCTTGAATTCCCCCCTAAGGTTTGCTCTTCCTTCTCAAATTTCAATAGTAAATATTCTTGGAATGCCTACTATGTGCCAAGCACTGCATACAGCACTGGTCACAGCCTTCATGAGCTTATATTTGGGAAGAACATAACATCACTAAGGTTCCCTGATCCTAAACCATGGGAAGTGAGGACCAGTAGGAGGTCCAAACTTCACCTGTATGTAGACCACCTATGTACCTAATCCTGACTTGTACCCCACATCTTTACAAAAAATAAAGAGGAAGTAAAAAAAAAAAGCTTATATTCTAATACAGAGAGGAAAATAATTCATTCTACCTACTTACTGACTTACTGTCAGGCAGTGATAAACACTAAAAAGGAATAGTAACAGCACGGTAAGGGGGAAAGGGAGGCCCGAGGGATTGGAGGATATTGATAGTTATTATTTTATATAGAACAGTAGTCAGGTTATCAGAGACCAGAATGAAGTGAGGAAGTAAGTAAGTCACATGAATATCTTGAAGAAACATGTTCTAGGCAGAGGAAACAGCAAGGGCAAAGGCTTTGAGTTGGAGGCATGCTTGGCATATCTGAAGAATGAAAAAGGAGGTTAGTGTGGCATAAGTGGAATGGGTGAAGAGGAAAGTAGTAGATGAATTCAGAAAGAACCAGGGCCAGATCACATAAGACCATGTAGGTTTGTAAGGCTTTTAGCTTTTATATCATTCACCCAACTGGAGGTATCATTGTTTTCTCCCTTTCTTTCACACCCTAGATTCAAACCATCAGTAAATCCTGTGGGCACCATCTCCAAAATACAGTCTAACTACAACCACTTCTCTGAGTCAAGCTACCATAAACCATCACCAGAATCATTGCAATAGCTTCTCAACTTACTTCCACCCTTGCCCCTCACCCTACTTTTCCCATAAGACATTTAAAATTTTTATTCAGATCACATGAGAGTTGCTCTTCTGAAAAATACTCTCCTAATGGTTTTCACTTCAATCAGAGCAAAAGCAAAAGTCTACATGATGGCTTCCAGTGCCTTCACAGTCTGCCTGGCTCGCTTGCTTCCTCCTGCCCTCACTGTTTACCACTCTCCCTCACGTATTCTATTCCTACCACGCTAGCATTCCCACTGTTCCTCCAAAAAGTTAATCATGTTCCTGCCTTTGCACTTGCTATGCTCTTAGCTTCAAATACATCTCCCCAGGTATTCATATGGGTTGCTTCCTCACTTACTTCAGGTGGTCTGTTAACAATATCACCTCAGCGATATCTTTCCCTACCACCTTATCTACAATAGCCCAAGACCCACACATTCTTCCCTAACCCCAATACTTTATATTACTACTCTATTTTATTTTTCTTCATCTGTCATCATCCAACATACTATACTTATGTCTTTTGTTATCTATTGTCTACCTCTCCACACTGGAATATAAGCATCTTTAGAATAGGACACTCATGGCTATTTTGTTCATTGCCATACCCCCAGTGTCCAGGATACAATCTGGCATATAAAACACTTTAGAATATTTGTTGGAGCCGGGCTCGATGGGTCAGCCTGTAATCCTGCACTTTGGGAGGCTGAGGCAGAAGGATCACTGGAGCCCAGCAGGTCGAGGCTGCGGTGGTGGACAGCGGCCACTGCACTCCCTCCAACTCAGAAAAAAAAAAGAATATTTGTTGAATGAATAAGCAGACCTGACTCAAGTCCAAAGTAGCTCCTTTACAAGAGAGTTGCCCCTTGGATTATCCACATTGCCTCTGGAGGCACTTGTCAGAAGTTTCATGTTTTCTGTGAACACCATTTAACAGAATGGAAACTCTGAAGTTTCCATCATCCTAAGTGTCTGCTTGAAATAATACCACATAGTCCTGAAACTCATTTTAACACAATTTTCTTAAAGACAACAGATTCTCAGTTTCTCTAGTCTCTTAAATGAAAGCCCCAATCCACATCAATTAATACTTGTCTAAATGCCTACTATGTTCACTACATATAAGGTGGAAATTACTGGCCCTTCTTTCCTTTTTTTTTTTTTTTTGAATTGGAGTCTCACTCCGTCGCCCAGGCTATAGTACAGTGGCATGCTCACAGCCACCCCAGCACTGGCCTGCTGGGCTCAGGCAATCCTTCCACCTCAGCCTTCCAAGTAGCTGGAACTACAGGCACACACTATCATGCCTGGCTAATTTTGTGACTTATTGTAGAGATGAGGTCTCGCCAAGTTGCCCAGGCTGATCTTGAACCCGTGGGCTCAGGCAATCCCCTCACCTCGGCCTCACAAAGTGCTAGTATTATAGGCTTGAGCCACTGCACCCAGCCTGGCCCTTCTTTTCAAAGCCAACAGATACCAGCATGATTCACTTATTTAAATTTATATTAATTTTTTTCTCATACCTAACTAAAACCTTTGAAAGTTTTTGTTAACAAAAAGTAAATCAATAAACTTTGACAACATTTTCAATTAAGTATAATGGGAATTTTTTTTATACTAAAAGCAAATAAAACACAAACAGGATTTCCAAAATAAAACAGAACCCCAGCTTATCTGCTCCTGTATTTCTACTCTTCTAGCATGATTCAACCCACCTTGTCAAAATGCTGCTGTAAGATGTTTTTCATCTGTACCCTTTCAGCAGTCTCTGTTCCTGATCCTGTGTTCAGACACCTTGAGAGAGTCCCAATTTCCTCCTCAGCGTCCTCTCCAAGAAATATTCGTTCATCTAAATTCCCAACAGATAAAACATATTCCTCATAGGCCTTATTGATGGCTTTACTATAGGAAAAAAAAAATACAGACAAAATGTACTCTCTTACAGAACTGCCATTTCAGTTAATATTTCAGGTCACTTAATTATTCCATTTTTTATTCACTAAAAGTTCTAATACTTTTTCGAAAGTTAAAATTTTAGTGGGATCACTGGTAATTATAAAAACTGAAGAGTATAAAATGTAAGCCTGCTATACTCCACTCATCTATCACACGGCAAATGTTTTGTTGTCAGTGTCTCAACTGGATAGGTGCAGCTTCTAGTAAGAAGCTTAACAATCTATCTCAACTGCTCTAGGCACCTCTGAAGACCTCAGTATTTACACATCATCATTTTTCACCTCCTAGTTCGTAAATAATTTATTTCAAAACGTATAATCCAGAAGTTGAATAAAACTTTAAAACATCATATAATTTTCAATAAATGTTAAAACAAATGTTTATAGGAGTTTACAGAATTTTGATTGTTTCCCTCTAGTCTCCCACAAAATATTCTACATTGCCAGAGTATAAACAATAAAAAAACACTAAACTCCAAGGTTTCCTAAGTATACAGTGTAAAATATTAAAGTAGCTTTATAACAGAAGTACTCACAAACTCTCTCCAAAATTCCCAGGTTCAAGAAACCCAGTAAGATTTTCTTCTTTTCCCTTAAGGAGCTATGATGAAAGAAGAGATCCTTTAGTCATCATATTAAACCAACTCTTTCTCCAGAAAACATTTTGCATTATTTCTGTTACTTACGAACCTTTTTTTCATAAAGTTTCCTAATATAGGGTTTCCAGAAATGTTCCTTTATTCCCTTTGCTTCCAAAACTAGGCCATCATGTAAGGAACAAAGTTTCTCAATGACACAAGGTGGGTCGGAGGAAGGTTTAGAATCTTTAGTGTGAAAATCTTCAGACAGACCTAGGGTATAGAATCACAAAACAGAGATATTGGTTAGCACTCAATAAACCAAACTGTAATAAACTAAAATGTAAAATAATAGTCTGATCAGCATGCAAGTTAGCATGTGAATGTATAGGAAACAGTGTGTATGGGCCTAATTTGATACTACTTAAATATATATCAAAAGATGGCAAACCAAGGTAAAGTATATCATTATTTAAAAGATTTCAGTATGTAATCATCTATCTGGAGATGGTTAAGGGGAAAACTAAAAAATTAAATTTTAGTATGTTGCCCTGGAATCCAAAAGACATAAAAATAAAATATAACTTTGCAAATAATCCTTACATTCAACAAAACCACTTTTTAAAAATGCTGTTCAAAGATTATATACTTTGATTTAATTATATTTGATGTATTTATCTATCATATTACTTTATAGTTTACTCTTGCTCTAAGCTCAGCAGAGAAAAAAATAAAAATTAAAAATTAAAAAAGAAGGTAAAAATGAAGGAAAGCAGCTTTTTGGAAATATAAAAGGGAGTTTAGAGTAGAAATGAGAGAAAGGACAGAAAAGAATACAAGGAACATTAAATTTACCACACCAGAAGCAACTGAAGTATCTAACTCCATTAACTTTAAAAATCCACCTTGATAATCAGACAAGTTAAAATTCTAACTAGAATCACCCCAAAACTGACAATCATCCAAAATCCTGTCACAGCACTAATCAAATAGCAGCATTATATGTTAGCTCAATACATATTTTTTTATTTTTTTTTTAGTCAGAGTCTCACTCTGTTGTCCAGGTGGGAGTGCAGTGGCCCGATTACAGCTACTACAGCCTCGACCTCCTGGGCTCAGGTGATCCTTTCACCTCAGCCTCTGATGTAGCTGGGACTATAGGCACGTGCCACCACACCTGGCTAATTTTTTGATTTATTGTAAAGATACGGTCTCGTTATGTTGCCCAGGCTAGTCTCAAACTCCTAGAAGCAGGCAATCCTCTCACCTCAGCCTCCCAAAGTGCTGGATTACAGACATGAGTCAGTGCACCTGGCCCCCTTTTTGATATTTTCTTTGTAAATCATAATTTGGGCTCCTATCTGTATATCAGTCATAGAAATTATAAACCTTAAAGCCTACTAAATGCAATGCCAAAATAACAATCATTTCCACACATCTGTTAGTTTAGAAAATAAAAGTTCATTTCATGTATTTTAGAACCATAGGCCAGCCCCAGTGGCTCATGCCTATAATTCCAGCACTTTGGAAGGGAGGATCACTTGAGCCCAAGAGTTTGAGATCAACCTGGGCAATATAACAAGACCTTGTCTATACAAAAAAAAAAAAAAAAACCAAAAAATTAGCTAAGCATGGTGGTGCACACCTGTACTTGCAGGCTGAGGCAGAAGAATTACCTGAGCCCAGGAGGTTGAGCTGTGATCATACCACTGCACTCCTGCCTGGGAACAGAAAGAGACTTCAACTCAAAAAAAAGGTTGGGGGGGGGACCCCTAACTTTTCTCTGTACCAAAATTTGAAATGAAGAGTCTTTCAGTAAATCCTTTTTGACCTCCTACAGCATGTCAGGCACAAAGCTTGCCAACATAGGAAAAAACTATCAGCTTTGATGACATTTTTGCTACTGAGTTTCTAAATGCATTCTCCTTGTTGAGTACATACTTCAGAAACTTATAAAGCTGTCATCTGAGACTAAACTTTGTGATAACTGCAACCTTTTTTCAAAAATATTTTTACAGAGAGCTTGACTTCTAGTTATAAGTACCCTGGAAAACTATAATGATGGAAGTTTTACAAAATACTTAACATTCTCTAATGCTAGGAAACCTGTACGACGTATAGAGCCCTCAAGAGTAAATATAACACAGAATTGTGGGCTGTCCAATAATCTTTGATTTACAAACTTACCTTTAAAATTAGGGTTCACAAGTTCTTTACGATTGGAACATTGAAGGGCATTTCCATAAACTAAGTCCAAAGCACACAGCAGAAGATGATAAGAATTGACCAAATCATCACTAATCATGGGGAAATTACCTACAGTTATAGAGTTAAATTAACATCAACTTTACAATATTTTTAAAATAATTTCTTCATTTAATTATAAAGACATTATACAATATTGTACAGAGTTGACTCAAGATTTATATAATAAGTGTTTTAACAAATTTCTAAGAGTTTAATGAAAACTAAAACTTTACTAAAAATGTCATTCATTCATTCACTATTGACTATTTATTGTATACCCAGTAACTAACTAAAACTTTATTATAATCAGTCTTTCCTTTGAAAAATGTGAACACAAAAAAACTTCAAAAATTATCTCAGACTGTAAGAAACTGTTTTGCATGAAAACATTTTTGTCATAAAAATTACTAGACTTAGGAGACAGCTGAAAAAATTATTTATATAGTTATTATTCTCATATATGTACTTTAAAATGACCAGAATTTTTTATCAGACTCCTAACTAACATTTGTCAATACTTTTCTACATTATAATATAAGCTCACACATATTAATGCAATAGGAGCACCACTAAGTACATTTAAATTCTAGAGCTACTATCCCAAGAATAATTGCTGATGCTTGGTAACAAAGGAATAAGCCCAAACCTAAACTTACAGAAACATGTCATTCTGCAGTGCTGGCTGAAGTCTAACACTGAAGATTGTACACACACTTAAACAGTTTTATTATTATCGTAATTTCTTAAAAATAAAGACATTTCTAGTTATTTTATAATGTCAAGTCTATCCTTTTGGTAAATACAGCACATATATTCTTCATACTGAGTTTACATTCTTGTAATATCAGATGAATTCAATTTAAGTAGCTAACGTACATATGAAAAATTATTTCTAAATCTCAGCATTTTCACACTTAATGCCTATCCAAATGTATGAATGTACACAAACACAAACACACAGACACATACACAAAGATGCACAGCGCTTTGTTTCAGGATTTTTTCTTTCCTTTCCACCATAGAAAGTTATCACTTACCACAGCATATCAAGATAAGCCATTCTTTTTAGATGGAAACATTCAACAAATCATTTAAATGGATTAAACAGAAAAAAAAAAAAAAGTTCTTCTGTTGCCAGAAAGGCAAATTAATAGATTAAATTCTGCATTGATAGAACTAAACTAACTTGCTTGCTTCTACTATAAAGAGATTTAATATTAAAACATACTTGGTTCCTCATACGTAAAACAGGAAGTAGCACCTACTGGTTTCAAGCTACAAAGCCCATCACAATGACAAGCCTACACTTGTCACTGGTATGTACTTGCCATAGAAGGCAAAAAGCCAGGCGTGCTATAACTTCTGACAAAAAGCTAAAATGTCCCTAATGATCAGAATCTAAATAAAATTCTAGGACTGTCTCAACATGATATACTTTCCATTGCAAATTCTGATTTTACAAATAAATCTGACTTTGTAGATTATTTTATCTCTTAATCAACAAAGATAACAAGTAAATGAAAATCTGTTTAATCTCCAGAGTTGGCTTATTTGTCAGGAATGAGAAGATTTCGGATTTTATATAAAACGGAAAATGCCAGCTATTGATCTACTGGCCACAAAGCCCTTCATGTGACAAGCCCAAACTTGTCACTGGTGTGTACTTGCCATGAGAAGTCAAAGACAGCTTATTTATAAGGAATGAAATAATCTGCTATGCCTACATGCTGAGAAAATGTCATGAGAAAGGTGGCTATAACAGAATGCATCTTACTCTAAAATAAATACATAAAGAGCTGAATAAAACTAATGAAACTACTGTGTTAGAAAAGATCAAGCCTGGACAACATAGTAAAATTATGACTCTACAAACAAAAAAAAAAAGGCCTGGTGTGATGACAAGTGCCTATAGTCCCAGCTAATCCAGAGGCTGAGGTGGAAGGATCACTCAAGCCTAGGAGGTTGAGGCTGTGGCATGATAGCCATGATCATGCCACTACATTCTAGTTTGGGCAACAGAATGAGACCCAAACTCAAAAAAAAGAAAAGAAAACATTGCATGCACCATGAAAGATCACTGTGTAATCAACATTTGTACACCTAACCCTGAATTGTACTCCACATCTTAAAATAAAAAAATATATATATAAGCCGGGCTCGGTGGCTCAGCCTGTAATCCCACGCCTTGGGAGGCTGAGGTAAGTGGGTTGCCTGAGCCCGCGGGTTCGAGACCCGCCTGGGCAGGCGAAACCTCATCTCTACAATAAATCAAAAAAATTAGCCGGGCGTGGTAGCGCGTGCCTGTACTTCCAGCAACTCGGAAGGCTGAGGTGGAAGGATCGCCGGAGCCCAGCAGGTCGAGGCTGCGGTGGCCAGGAGCGGCCACTGCACTCCAGTCTGGGTGATCGAGTGGGACTCTAACTCAAAAAAAAAAAAAGTATATAAAGCAATAGAGGTCTTGGAAATATATTTTAAAAGCATAAAGGGCTAAATTAAACATTTCATGCAATACTTGATTTAGCTACTTTCAAAAATTAATTTCTATTTCTACTTTTTTAATGTGTAAACATGTTTTAGAGTTTTAAATCAGAGCAGGTACATAAAATTAAAAGCAAATGCATTTTATAATTATTCTTTAATTAATAATTTTGACAAGTTCAGATTAATCATTCCACATTTAATTAAAAAGCAAATGTCATATGAGAACTCTATTCCCCACTATTTTTAAATTTTTAGAGGCATTGTATCCTCTGCAATTTCCTTAATCTGAGTTTTGGAGTTCTCCTTGTAGAGGTCGTTCAACTCCTTGGTTGAATATATTCCTAGGTATTTTAGTTTTTTGGCTGCTATTATAAAGAGAAATGAGTTATTGATTCCCGTTCATTTGTCGCTAATGGTGTACAGCAGTGCTACTGATTTGTGTGTGTTTATTTTGTATCCTGAAATTATACCGAATTCATGGGAATACTATGCAGCCATTAAAAAAATAAAATAAAATGATGTCCTTTGCAGCAACATGGGTGGAGCTGGAGATATCAAACTAAGTGAAAAGACTCAGAAGCAGAAAACCAAATACCACAAGTTCACACTCATATGTGGAGGATAGTCAATCACAAGTTGAAAATAATGGACATGAGAACACCAGTAGGAGGGGAAGGTTAAGAAATGACCTAGCACCATGTTCACTTATCTGGGGAAGGAGTGCCCTAAAGCCCAATCCCCATCACTCTATAATATGTCCATGTAACAAATTTATATGTGTACCCTCAAATGAATAATAACAATAATAATTTTATTTTTGCACCATTATATATCAGGGAAATAAGCCTGTAAGCCTTATTTGGTTGTATTCTTGCTTTATTTTGGTATCAGTGTCATATTGGTTTCACAGAGTAAGTTATTTTCTGGAATAGCTTCAATAGGATTGGTAATAGCTCTTTGTACATCTGATAAAATTTGTCTGTGAATTTGTCAATGTCTGGGCTTTGGGGAAATATTTAATTAATTAATTATTTTATTTTATTATAGAGAGGTGGGGTACAAGTGAGGATTAACCATATAAGTAGACTGCATGCAGATGCAATTTGGGTTTCTAACCTGCCCTCTTCCCCAGTAGTGGACCAGGACCCTTTGTGTTGTCTTGTATCCCCCACCCAGGAGGGAGGGAAATTTTGTTATTGCTAATTCAAGTTAATTGCATGTTATTGGTTTATTCAGGGTAACAATTTCTTTCTTTGTTCAGTTTCAGGTTATATGTTCTAGGGATTTATCCTTCTCCTCTAGGTTTTCCAGTTTGTTGCCATAGAATTGTTCATAGCAATCTCTGAAGATCCTTTGTACTTCTGTCGTATGAGTTATGCTACTTCTATCGTTTTGGGGTTGAATTTGTGTATTCTCTTTTTTTTTTTCTTTGATAGTCTTGTTAGTGGCCTGTCAATTTAGTTTAACCTTCAAAACACCAACTTTTTGATTCACTAATACTTTTTTTTTTTTTTCCTTTTGGTCTCAGTCTCATTTTGTTCTGTGCTGGCCTTCATTATTTATTTCTTTTCCTAACTTTAGGTTTCAATTGTTCTTGTTTTTCTACTTCCTTGAGGCTCAAGGTTATACTGATAATTTCTGATCTCGCTATCTCTTCCATGTAGGCATGTAATGCTAAAAAGTATTTTCTCAGGACTGCCTTAGCTGTATTCCAGAGGTTTGGATATGTTGTATCACTATTTTCATTTTTTTCAATAATTTTTTTTATTTATTTCTGCCTTACTTTCATTGTTTACCCAAAAGTTATTCAAGATAAAATTATTCATTTTCTATGTAGTGGTGTAGTTTTGAGAACTCTTCTCAGTGTTGATTTTTAATTTTATTCTATCAACTTATTCTTCCATGATAAATGCTATCCTCCCATGATAAATTCATATGAAAACCTCTAAAAAATGTCATCTCTTTAAGAAATATCAAATCATTATTTTAATGTCTTGAATATGGGAAAAGTATTTATTTTTACATTGGTGACTTTGAATCTGTCATATTTTCTTTTAATGTCCAGAAAAATATTTCACCAAAGAGAATTAAAAATTATATATTTCTGGGCTTTCACAAATCTTATCTATAATTTTTTGGGGAGATATGTTTTAAAATCTAGAAATAGATCAATTGATGGGTAAACAGTTTGATAGACATTTTCATTATTTCTCCTTATGGCAAAGTCTATTTTTGTCTGCTTGCATAGAATAAGCAAATGATCAATAATAATTACTAATTTACTATTAATCGTTTTTATATTAATGAAAAATTAATTATTTATAGCATCCTTAGTATTTATTTGAGCTAACATCATTTTGTTTTATAAAAATTTCTTAGCTAATCTTATTTATTTCCTTCTTTATATGAGCTGCAGACCTACAATATTTGCTATCATGCTATTCCTCAAATTATTTTTTTAAACAAGAAAATCTTGTATTAAATTTTAAATTGACTTATAGGTGTAATATTTTTAAGAGGAGACAATATTTTACATGTTAAAAAGAGGATCTTTTTCATTATTTTATTTTAAAGAAGCAGGGGTACAATTCAGGATTAGGTATACATGTGGACATCATATGGGTAACGTTTGGGCCTCCCTTTTGTCCCCACTTTGCCTAATTGATGTTGTGTCCCAACCCACCCGGGTCCTCAGGTTATTCCAGGCATCTTCAGTCATAATATACATGGAAAAAATCTTATTATTCCGATCACGTAGATGAGCTTTCATTTTTTAAAAAAGCATATCTTTTATTTGCGTATTATTCAACCCTTCTAACTTTCCACCAATTTACATAATTATCCATCTACTTAATTTGGGAAAAAAGTTGTAATAGTGTGTGACATACTTTTCACGAACGGAAGTAAATCACATGTCCTATAAGAACAGGGGCTTTGCGCCTTGCTCAAATCTGTCTCTAACCTATAAAATAATGGAACAGTGTAAAACTAAATAAATATTTAAGAAGTGATTTAACATGTCAATGAGGTGGAAAGTTGTTTTAATTATTGAAGTGGTGTGGCAATTGAAACAGTTCTATTTTAAGAGATATCAGATTTTAGTCCTACAGAATTAATATGACTTAAGAATGTCAGTTAGGGGCCAAACAAAACAAAGAAAACAACATAGGTGAATCATGCACAAAACAAGCAGTGCTCGTGGCAGTATACAACATTAACAGGTCTTGAGAATGAATTTTTTGCAATGACTCTTTCAGGGGTTCTTTGGGTTTCTTATATCTGGATATTTAAATCTCTGACAAAACCAGAAAAAATTTTCTCAGTTATCCCTTCAAATCGGTTTTTCAAAACTGTTTCTTCCTTTTCTTCCTCAGGAACACCTATGATCCTTAGGTTTGGACATTTTATATTTCATCGGTTGAACATGAGGTGCCTATTGTCAGATTATGAGAATTCATCCTATCCATACCTGGAGTTTTAAAATACTGAAACAGTCTTCAGATAACTAGGGTAGGCCTACTCTGCCATATTGAAGCACATAAGAGATCTGAGTTTCTAGCAAAAACACTCATTTAATTATTGAAATCTCTAGATAAACACTGAAAAACCTTGATTCTGATCTGAGATTATTTTGTTCAGAATATCTGCTTTCAAAGAAAGAAGACAGACTTGTTTCCTAAGTTTGTTCAAAACAGAATTAAAGCTTCTGAATTAGAATCTTAACTATATGCATCAGTACGAATTCAATGTGTATATCAATGTTCATATTATATTCAATTATTTCCCAATTTAAACCTTGCTAATTCCAGAACAAAATAGCAAACAATATTTCACAAAAGGTTTTTAAATTCTGAGAATGCAGATTAATATGATATATAGTCACACACTACACATTCTAAATTCTATAATAAAATAAAATTTAATAGACTTTCTCCTTTCATGTGAGCATCAATAGGTAAATAAACATCCCAATGATAAGACTAAATATAACTGAGATATTTATATAGCTCAAATTGAAATGTATTTCATGCGCTAAATTTTTCACTCTACTAGGCTCTAACATAATAATTCAAAGGTATGCAAAATTTTACCTTTTATTTATTAGAGAATATAATACTTTGTAATTTTTTTCTATTTTATTCTGAATTTGTAAAGGCTTAAAGTCTTTATTGCTATTTTTAATCTTTACAAATTTTACTGCCTGATTAACTCACAATCATAGATTTAAATTTATTATTTTTGTCTTAAAATTTGAAGATTGTCTTAAAACTTACCAAGTTTTTACATACTTTAGAACTGACATTTCAATTTTTGCAACTTTGGGTCAGAATTTTTTTAAAAATATGTTAGATTAAAATGCATATTTAAAAATACCTTACCGGTCATGGCTTTTAGAAGTTTAGCCTTGTGTTTTTTTCTTTCTTAATTTCAATCAATAATTCAGAAAACAACAGATGTTAGAGAGGATGCAGGGAAAAGGGAACACTTCTACGCTGTTGGTGAGAGTGTAAACTAGTACAACCTCTGTGGAAAACAGTGTGGAAATTCCTAAAAGATCTAAAAATCTACCTTCCATATGACTACACAATCATCCTGTTGAGAATACACCCAGAGGAACACAAATAACACTACAAAAAGATACCTGCACACGCATGTTTGTTGCAGCATTATTCACAATAGCAAAAAACTTGGAACCAACTGTGCTGCCCATTGAAAGAGCACTAGACTAAAAAATCATACATATACTCAATGGAATACTATGCAGCCATAAAGAAGGACAAAAGTATGAACTTCACAGCAACTTGGATGGACTTAGAATCTATAATACTGAGTGATCTATCATAGAAACAAAGTACCACATGTTCTCACACATAAGCAGACCTTGAACAATTATCATAATACTATAAGAAAGAGATTGACAGTAGTAAGTAACTGCTAGGGAAGAGGAGGTGAGTTTGGTGGTAGTGGGAAACTGCTGGGGAGGGGGCACACCTCATCAACAATGGTGCTTGCATAATGAACATTTGTATAACTAACGCTGAATTGTACCCCACATCTTTAAAATTAAAAATAAAACAAAACTTTATTAATCTGTATAAATCATGTATATCAATGTTCATATAACTGAAATGTATTTAATGCACTAAATTTTCCACTTTACTAGGTTCTAACAAAATAATTCAAAGGTATGCCAAATTTTACCTTCTAGTTATGAGTAGAATATTTTGCAATTTCATTCTCTTTTTTCTGAATATATACAAGTATATTTCATCATTTATAACATTTTTAATATTTG
>CAUYQG010039953.1:0-31958 GCA_963574415.1 Tarsius wallacei
AGGCAGGAGGATTGCTTGAGCTCAGTCTCCACCTCTCAATAGGAAGAGAGTCAAAAAGTCTGAGACCATGTTTCAAGACCACCTCAATGAGCGAGAGAATAAAAACAAGAAGGCAAATATGAGACCGAGATAGACTCTACATAGCTCAACCACTGGTGATTAGGCTAAGGAGAAAGGAAACCTCAAAGACAAACATTGAAATTTCCTACATCGTATTTTCATCGCTAATGATTAAGAGGGTAGGCGTGAACTCAGACTACCTGGGTCTGAATGCCAACTGCATTGCATAGTCACAATTTGGCCACAGGCAAGTTACTTAATCTCTCTGTGCCCCACTTTATCTGTTATCCAATTTTAATGGGTATAGTAATAGTGACTTACTTTAAGGGCTAGTGAGGATACTAGTTAAAACATGGACACTTGACAGAACAATTCCGTAAATCTTAGCAACTATTATTGTGTATCAAGCACCCTGACCGCATGATCTCATTTATTCCTCAATGGGGTTGACTGATATAGCTGTCCACATTGTCATCACTAACAGACAGAGGACTGTGAGCCTGAGAGGTTAGGTAACAATCTCAAGGTCACACAGCTGGGAAGTGACTCGGAAACCTGCATTCCTGCTTCCATGGCCTCAGTTCTTCCCACGGCTGCTGCGCAGCTGTTCCCCAAACAGGAGCGTGCTTGGGACCACTCCTGTGCCCACCCACACTGAGGGATCAGCTTCCTGGCCAGCCCGCTGTGTTTCTGGCGCTGAAGTCGCCTCCCGGGAGATGCTGCCTCAGCTGCCTCTGCCCTCGCCCACGACTTGCATGTCTGAAATTTACTAGAAGAAAGATGCAGACAACTGTGACAGCAGGTGTGACGCCTGCAGGCACCCAGCCTCTGGAAATCACCAGACTGCTGCCTTTGCCGTGCAGTGGGGGTGGGGTACAGGGCCACGCAGGACCCAGGACTAGGCACATCAGTGCATGACCATTCCCCTGGGCTGCGCCAGAGCTGATGCCAGGCCCAGATATGCCTGCCCAAGATTGCTGAGGGACTTGCTGAATGAGGACTGGCCTGCCCCAGAGCCAACAGCAGCTAGCAGCTTGGGGAACGGTGTCAGCCCTTGGGTGGTGACTGCGGTGATCACCCTCCCACTTCCTGCCCTCTCCTCTATGGCTGAGGTGTGCACATGTCTTCCCACCCCATCTTCCCATTTGGGGGCTCAAAACCAAACAAAGAAACAGCAGTGACATGTTTTCTCTTTCTTCTCAAACAGCTTAAAACATGGACACATCTGTGAGAAGATTAATCTATCAACCCATCAGACCCTGCAATGGTCTGGAAAGGAATAACAATGTCTGCTGCTTTCTGTTAAAGGTCACCCTCTAGGCTCTGAGGAATTTTTCCTGAATTACAAAGAAGGAACAGATCAAATGCCTGTCATAACACACTTCAGAAAACAAGGAGCAACCAGAAGTTCCCATTCATCTAAGGAATCTTTGAAAATCCTGCCCTGGGTGGAGTGACATTTGCTAACAATGAAAACAGTTCACTTGGCAGGCGGCTCTGGGTATGGCCAAAGCTGACCCGGTAGACTGTCCCTCCGGGGACTGTGTCTCACCTCTCAAGACTTCCAGGAAGTTCCTGAGAACGTCAGGAACTCTGTCCTGGCCTTGGTGGGTCACAGCCCACACCTCTGCTACTCCCAGGCAGGCTTCCTCTCCACCCGCGTCACATGGAAGCAGGCCTCTGCAACAGAACTTTCTCCTAAAGACCAGCGGGGCTGCTTCACCTTTTCCTGTAGATTCAGCTGACCAGGATTAGCTCAGGAAGAGTCACTGGGCAGAACTACTCACAGATCTGTGTGCTTCCAACAAGTTATTTGGGTTTCTGCCCAATTCAGATGCTGGGGGATGGACTTTTGAACGGCAAAGCCAAACATCATTTCAATTGTGCAGCCACAGTTCTGTGTCTGTTTCTGAGTTTATGAGTCTTCTTTACGAGTTTTTGTTTGTTTTTGAGTTGGGTTCTCACTCTATCGCCCAAGTTAGAGTGCAGTGGCACAGCCATGGCTCACTGCAGCCTCAACCTTCTGTGCTCAGGTGGTCCTTCTGCCTTAGCCTCCCAAGTAGCTGGGACTACTGGCACATGTCACCACGCCTGGCTATTTTGTTTTTTGTTTTTAGAGATGAGGTCTTGTTATGTTGCCTAGGCTGGCCTCAAACTTCTAGGCTCAAGCAATCCTCCCACCCTGGCCACCCAAAGTGCTGTTATTTACAGGCATGAACCACCACATCCAGCCTACATTTTTTTAAAGCACAAAATCATTAATATTTGTAATACACCTTTAAAGGAATTTGCAAGGTACTTTTTTTATAACTAACATTTAATAATTTTCACAACATTCTTGTAGAGGTGGCTGGGAATTTTACCTCCTTCCCCACTTCCTTCTCTGAAAATGCAATTTTGACGTTTTAAAAAAATTTTATTTTAAAGATGTGGGGTACAGTTCAGGGTAATTTTGACTTTTTTTTTCTTAATAGCTGGCAACACTAAAATATATATAGGACTAGACTTACGAATTGTTTTTGTACTGTGTGAATTCACTGGCAATAATTCTAGAAGCAAGGTGAAACATCCCACTCGGCCCTCTACAGGGGAGATGCCCTTCATTCCTCTTTGAATTTTTTTTACTACCTCTACCAACTTTGGTGTGGTTGGGGTGATGAGAAATGTCAGCATGGCATTGATTTACGCACTACCCTGTGGCCTGGGAAGGCGGATTATATATGTATATTAGAAAACAAATGCACTCAGTGGTTTCTTTTTTCTTCCCTCAAAACAGTGCTTTATTAAACAAAAAACAAAAACCAAAAAACAACCCCCCCAGTGCTTTACTGTAACCAAGGAATTGGCCTAGTTATGTAAACAACCATTTTCATTTGGCTATTAACATTTTCATAGGATCATGACCTCAAAAATGAGATGATGAAATCCTACTTCTGTCTTCTGCGTTATAAATTTTAAAGCACTTTTGAATAATTTTCTTTTCCAATTTGGTCCTTAAGATTTCCCATGACTTAGGCAGAGCTGGTTAAATTGTCCTTGCTTCATAGACTAGAACACTGATGTTTATGTAGATGAGATTACCTGCTCCAAGACCTGCCTTAGGTTAACAGCCAGATTTTTCAGCATTTGGCTCAGTGTTTGGTCCAAGCTGCCATCCTGGTGATTTTCAAGACTTTTTTAGCCTCCTGAGAGAGGATTATTGTAGATGATATGAGTCAAAACATCTATAAATCCAGGATCATTTTGCATCAAACACACATACACATCCCCAAGTTCCTGAAAAGTTTTGCCTATGCCAATGTTTTTAGTAACTGAAGATTTAAATAATTGTGAGAATAATGCACAGTTATTGTTCTGTGACCCAGTGTGATGACTAAAGGTTCTTGAGGTGCGTTTTGTGTGCATGATGTATGCAGCACCAATTCAAGTTTAAGGTCCCCAAGACCACCTTTGTGTTGGATAATTTTCTGGAAGGATTCCAGAACTCACCAAGCTTTTATACACAGATATGGTTTATCAATCAGCAGAGAAAAGAGGCATAATGGACAGGGTCCAGGAGGGTTCCAAGCATGAACTTCCAGCAGAATTGTGGACAGTGATAACTTCTCTCAGAAATGACATGTGACTGTTAATGGCATGAAGTATTGCCTGTGAGGGAAATCATCTGAGCCTGGGTAGCCAGAGTTTTTGTTGAGCGTTGTCTTGTAGACATGATTGACTGCTATGTAACTGACCTTAGGCTCCAGCCCCTCCAGAGGTCAAGCTGATACTATGTGACCCAAGATCCCTCAACATAAATCACGTCATTTATAGAATAGACTATCTGGCATGGCCAAGGACCCCAGATAAACAAAGACACTTGTATTTGACAGAGCATTCCAAGGTCTTAGAAAGTGCCTCACAGGTACAAGGGCAAAGGCTAGACCTCCCTTTGGTCAAGGTTAATCCCTTATTGCACAGGCATGCACTAGGGTTATAGAAACCTATTATTGAAACAGAATGGAAGAAACTATGCAAGCAGACTGACACCTGGTAGAGATTTTCCTTTTGTCTTTCTAGCTTGGGGCTATTTTCTAGTGTATATAAGAATTACTATATACCAAACTATGCATTCAGGATGTCATAGGCTCTGTAGGGGAATTTCAACCTTACAGCCTGACATTTAAAAAAAAATTTTTTTTTTGTAGAGGCAGGGTCTTGCTATGTTGCCCAGATTGGTCTTGAACTTCCGGCTTCAAGGCATTCTCCGCCTCAGTCTTTCAAAGTACTGGGATTACAGGTGTGAGCCACCACACCCAGTTTATAGTGTGACTTTTAAAAGTACCTTCCCATTATCTGTAACTCCCACCACCACAAATTACGTAAGCTGTCGCTAATACTACGATAAAGAAACAAAACAAAAGCAAGCAAACAAAAACACCCCCCAAATGAAATTGTTTTTTCAGAAGAGCTAAATTTAATTTCTATTATTGCTACAATTAATATTCTAACCATGAAAATTGTGTTAGTTCATAAGTTTCTTCTACTCTTTTGCTTATGGTTGTGAAACAAATAGCTAGGAACTCTGGGGACCACTTTTGGGGTGTCTCCTTCTAGTGTTAAGTTGACAGATAAGGAGGAAATTATGTGACCTATAAGAGTTACATAATTTTTAAGAGTAAAACTAGTGCTTTCTTAATCTACATGATTAAAAAAGATTGTTTACAGAGAAATTTTTATAATAAGGTCATTTTCATAATAAATATATTATTACAAGTAAGTAAAAATAACATGCTTTCACTATCTCATGAAATCCACTTTGGCTTTGGTAGGTATATAATAGCATTAGGCTCTGCCTTCCTGACTGAAATATTGTAGATCTTGAGAAAGTTTATCAATCAAAAGCA
Source organism: Tarsius wallacei (assembly GCA_963574415.1). Classification (NCBI taxonomy): domain Eukaryota; kingdom Metazoa; phylum Chordata; class Mammalia; order Primates; family Tarsiidae; genus Tarsius; species Tarsius wallacei. The sequence continues at coordinate 4,947 of CAUYQG010039953.1, forward strand.
TTTTTCTCCATAAGTCTTAATAAGTTGGCAATGAATTTTTGTGGTGAAAAGGGATTTTTTTTCTCCCTTTTTCTTTTTTTTTTGAGTTGCAGACTCACTCTTGTTGCCCAGGCTAGAATGCAGTGGCACGCTCAAGGCCACTGCAACCTCGACCTGTTGGGCTCAGGTAATCCTTCCACCTCAGCCTTCCAAGTAGCCAGAACTACAGGCATGTGCTACCACACCTGGGTATTTTTTTTTTTTTTTTTTACTTATTGTAGAGATGAGGTCTCACCAAGTTGCCCAGGCTGTTCTCGAACCCGTGGGCTCAGGCAATCCCCTCACCTCAGCCTCCCAAAGTGCTGAGATTACAGGCTTGAGCCACCGCGCCTGACCTTTTTCTCCCTTTTTACTTTGATTTATAGCATGCGTTTTGCTGGGGCCATGTTCCTAGGAGCACGGGGATTCTAACTAATGGTTTCATGCAGGCTGTCCTCCTTATAGCGTGAATACAAATAACCAACAAAATACCCTATTACCAATAAATATATATTTTTATATCACACAGCAAAAATCTTTGACGATCTTCTTTTTTAAAAAAACAAAACTTTATGTACAATAGATAGAACCAATGGTTTCTAGACCTTAGGATTTCACAGACCAGGAAAATTACCAAATTTTGTGGGGAGAACTGACATAGAGTTGTCAAATATATTCTTTTGCCAAATGAAGACGCTGAAAGGGAAAAAAATCCCCAAGAATCTATTATCAGAATAATTTCATGAAAGAACATTTTTGTAGTTAATACGAAGGTTAATCAGTACGATTTGCTGATTTCTTTGCCTTGCATTTCTGCTTACATTCGACTTTTCCTGTCTAGATTTACGATCCACCTTTTAAATGATATGTTTTAGTAGTTATTTCAGTGAAGATCTATGGGTAACTAACTCTATTAGTCGTGGAGACAGTGTAGCATAGTGATTAACAGGGAGTTTGGATGAGGATGTGTGGGCTTAAATCCCAATTTGACCTTGCTGTCTGACCTTGGGCAAGTTATTTAACCTCTAGCTGTTTGACCTTGGGCAAGTTACTTAACCTTCCTATATCTTAGTTTCATCATGTTTACGAAGGTTACATTAATAGTTTCTATCTCAGAGGGTTGTTGTGGGGATTATGAAGTTAAAATATACGTAGCACTTACAATAGTGCTTTGAACAATTGTATTATGTATGGGATTGCTCTTATTATCAATCTGTGTATATCAGGAAATGTTCATATTTTACCTTCTTTCTTGAATTATAGTTTAGGATGAAATTCTGTGTTGACCATTATTGTTTTCAACATTTTTGAGCTATGACACCATTGTCTTCTTGCATTTATTGTTGTGGATGAAAAGTCTGCTGACATTATAATTGTTTTTCCTTTATAGGTAAGAATTTCTTTTATCTCTGATTTGTTTTTAAGGTTTTTTTCTTTACATTTGATGTTCATCTTATGTGTCTATGTGTGTATTTAATTGCATTTTTCTAGTTCAAAATTTAGTTTTCTTTTCAAATTGAAGACTCACATCTTTCTTTAGTCCTAGAAAAATTCTCGGTGTTTATATAAGTTAGGAGTAGAATCTGCTACAAGTGATTAAAGAAAACCACTCTTAATTAGAGTGTTTTAACAAGATATAAGTGCATTTCTTTCTCAGGTAAATTAGGCCAGGTATGTTTGATGATGTTAGGGATTCAAGGACCCTTCTATTTTATCGTTCCTCCATTTTCAACAAGATAGCTAAAACTTTAAATCATCACATCTGCATTCCATCTCCTAGAAGGAAAAAGTACAGAGAAGGGGGCCTATCTCTGCTCTTAAAGGACATGAATAAAAGTTATACATGTTTTCTCTGGTTATATCCCAGAACAATCACATGGTCAACATAAATGCAAGAGAAGCTGGGAAATAGTGTATTTATTCTAGTCAGACAAATTTCCATCTAAAAATAGATAATTGTATAATTAAGGAAGAGGGTGTGACTGGTTATTGAGAAACAAGTAGTAGTTGCTATCACAACCATTTTTATTTTACTTTTTTTCTCTTAAGTTCCCTCTATTGTATCCTTCTGGAAATTTTTAGTAAGGTTCTAATCTCTGTGTATCTTCCTTTTAATGTTTTAAAAATCTTTTTGTGTTGCATTCTGTGAGATTTCTTCAGCCTATCTTCTAATTTACTAATTTTCTCTTAAGCTATGTTTAGTCTACTGAATTAAGTTTTTAAAACTGACATATTTTATCTTTCTATAGTCTTCCCCAAAATATATTCATTTCATGGTGTTCTGGTTCTTCTGCATACTTTTATTTCTTGAGTCATTTTAAGCATACTTGCTTTATAGTCTATTTGCTGTATAGTCTGTAATTCTTGGGATATGAATTCTGCTAACTCTCTTTCCAAGAAGTTTTTGCTCTTGCCTCTTGTATTTTTGTTTTTAACCATCTCATCTTGGGATTTCTTGGGTATTTCTTTCCATGGTGTCTCATGTATGCAGGATTGTTAGGTGTCACTATGGACGTAGTTTCATATTTGTCTCTATCAGGGTTCTTCAAGTTTCCCTGGTTCAAACCAATTTTCTGTTGCTTTCTTGGTTTGGATTTCCTCCACTACTCATGAATGCATATTTGACCCCACTCCTGTGCATAGCTAGCTCAATTTGGTAGGTGTGTTATCTGGGTGGTAATCAATCTGCTTCCTCCCCTAATTCCCAGGCTAATGGGAGAAGATAGTCCAGAATTCTTTTCACAACAACAGTAAAGCTCTTCTAGGATCCTGGCTCAGCTCTAACTTCACTGCACAGGGGGCCTCCACTCCAAGTTCAGCTCAGGCATCAAAATCCCAGCCCCTAAGTTCATCTTTTTATCCCAAATCTCCAGTTGCTTATTTAGTCTCACCTCTTGCTCATTGCTATTTTGTGTGTTCTCTCCATTTCTGGCACCTGAGGATTTTAATTTCTTGGTTTAGTACTTAGTTGTGTATGTTTTTGTTATATTTTAACCCACATTTATCTATGTTAGGAGTGATGGGTGCTTCCCACTTCAGCTTAGTCTATTATAATGGTAAGAAGTCTAACAGAGAGCATATTAAATCCCAAAAAGCAGCAAAGTCATAGTCTCTCAATAAAAGTGTTGCAATTACTCACTTTGATACTTCTTACATTATCCTTGTTTTTCTTTTTCTTTTTTTTTTTTTTGAGCTGGAGTGTCACTCTGTCGCCCAGACTGGAGTGCAGTGGCCGCTCCCGGCCACCGCAGCCTCGACCTGCTGGGCTCCGGCGATCCTTCCGCCTCAGCCTTCCGAGTAGCCCGAATTACAGGCGCGCGCTACCACGCCCGGCTGATTTTTTTTTATTTATTGTAGAGATGAGGTCTCGCCAAGTTGCCCAGGCGGGTCTCGAACCCGAGGGCTCAGGCAATCCACTCACCTCAGCCTCCCCAAGTGAGGGATTAAAGGCTGAGCCACCGAGCCCGGCTTACATTATCCTTGTTTTTCATCTGCCATGGGCCAGCATTGCCCTGTTGGTTGACACCTGGGAATTAATGGACTGGGCATTGAGAAACTTAGGTTCTGATTCTAGTTTTGTTGCTTGCTAATTGCAGACCTGGGGAAATCACGTATGTTCTCTGTAAGTAGTTGTAAAATTGAAATATTATTATTTGCCCTGTCATACAATTATTTTAAGGGCCACATAAGATAATAAATTTGAGCCAGGGCAACTTGGTGAGACCTCTTCTCTACAATAAGAGCTGGGCATGGTGGTGCATACCTGTGGTTCCAGCTTCTTGGAAGGCTGAGGTAGAAGGGTCACCTGAGCCCAGCAGGTCGAGGCTGAGGTGGCGGTGAGCATGCCACTGCACTCCAACCTGGGCAACTGAGTGAGACTCCAACTCAAAAAAGAAAAGGATAATAAATTTGAAAATGTTTTAATACCTAACATACACTACACAAATTTATGCTATTATTAATAGCAATGTTAAGGGTTAAAAATCATTAGCACATTCATTAAGTTGTTTTGAAATATTAAATTATATGAAGATCATGGTTGTTGTGGGATTTTTTTGTTGTTGTTTTGTTTTGTTTTTTGCAATTTGACTACAGATCCTATATCCTGGTAAAAGCTATCATTCTACAAAAATACTTGATGTGGGAACTACTTGGAAATATTCAAATATTCTTGTGAAACTTAAGAGAGCTATTTGTACTGACAAGCAGTTAAGACTTTGACTATAGAATTCATTTTGGAAAGACATACCCTTAGCAGTTAAAAAATAGATAACTGGACCTGGAAATCATCATTGCATTTTATTATACATTTTCTCAAACGAAGAATACAGAAAGTTCAACTACTATTTTGTGAGAAACAATACACTTTTTTTCATGCAGAAAGATGTCTTCATATTTGAAAAGATTGGAAACCTACCCATTGTAGATGCCAACTGGGCTGTTTGACCCCAGACCCTCCACCTCTCATTAAAACACATTCTCTCGGACAGAAGGATTATGTCAAACCTCAGTGAAGTTTGTTAGTTAACTATGAAGTATGTTGCAGAGAATTTGTTACTTATTAATGGTTAAAGCACTAAGTTTGCAAATTATTTAAAAAGAAAATTAGAGATTGACTCAAGATGGCATCTGCTACCAGTTGCCTCTAACATCCATACAATGCATGCACATATAGATAATAAAATCCTTTTTAATATAATGGGAAAACAAAGAAACTAATGGTCAGACAAAAATACATTCTTAATACATTTTGAAGGATATTACCAGAGAACAAATATTTAGAGAAACAAAATTAAAGGAAACAAAAGCCTACCATATGTGCAGAGAAGACCTGAAGAAAAGTCTGATAGAGCTACAAGGCTGGAGTCAATGGATATAAAGAGGTGGAAGAGGCCAGGCGCGGTGGCTCATGCCTGAAATCCCATGCCTCCCTACCTTGGGAGGCAGAGGCGAGGGGATTGCCTGAGCCCAGGCTGACCAACTTGGCGAGATCTCTTCTCTACAATAAATTAAAAAAAAAAGAAAGAGGTGAAAGAGGCCCTGGGGCATTGATCATTTTGAAAAATTGGAGAGCTGTACAGAGCAGCAAATCAGTCATCCCCTCCCTGTTCTCTTGCCTGTGTTAAGCAGTGGGCAGTGTGGCATGAATGAGTCATATACTGGGGTTGGAGAAGCAGGGCAATGCCTCATAGCTACTGACCCCCTCAGAGGATCAAAGAGCCTATAAACAAATTGTTTTCAGATCCTACATCTCCCAACCTTGTCCCAAAGCCAGGCTATAGTAAACGGAAACAGCTTATACTGATAATGGTCTAGAAATCTTACAATCAAAGAAGAGCAGACAATTAAGAATTACTAAGCATTTGAGAAAAAAAGTACAATACCGAAAGTGGGAGGCATCACACTTAACAGAAATTAACAGAATTAAGAGAGCAGGCTGGCACAGTGGCTCATGCCTATAATCCCAGCTCTTTGGGAGGGCGAGGTGGAAGGATCACTTGAGTCCAGAGAAGTTCAAGACCAGCTTAGGCAATACAGTGAGACCTCTTCTCTACAAAAAAATTTAAAAATTTGCCGGGAATGGTGGCTTGCACCCGTGGTCCCAGCCACTCAGGAGGCTGAAGCAGAAGGACTGCCTGAACCCAGGAGGTCGAGGCTGTGGTGAGTTGCGATCTTGCCAGTGCACTCTAGTCTGAGTGATAGAGTAGGACTCTGACCCCATTTCCCCCATCCCCCCCCAAAATAAAAGGGAGCAAACAAAAAATTTGAGGCATAACTACAATATTCTAAGAGAGATAAGAGCAACTATAATATCCATAATATAGGATAAGTTTTATGTATTGTGAAAGCATGTACAGATCTTGGTCATTAAAAATAAATGATGGTGTTTTAAGTTTCAATAAATGGTCTTGCTTATCAATGGACATGGCTGAAAAGCAAATTAGTTAGAAGAAAGTTAATATCAAGAGGATTCTTTCATTACTTAGTGGCAAAGTATCATGAGAAAGAGAATGAGAGAAAAGTTAAGAGACATAGATGATAGATCCAAGTGTTCTAACATTCAGCTAGAAGCTGTTCCAGAAAGAGAGGAGAGAGAGAATGGGGGGGGGGGGGTGGAAAATAAAAGAATAAAGCAACATAATAAAATGCCCAACAGTAGAAGAAAACCAAGAATCTTCAAACTGAAAGTGTTTCAATTCTGTCATCTCTAGTTTTGAAGTTTTAATTATTCTTTGTACTGCAGACTCTTGCTGATTGTTTTTCTTCCCTGTGTGATTTATAATCTTTGTGACCTACCTTTATCAGGAATTTTTGTCTCCTGTGGATCATGAAAATTCTTCTCTAGGGGGATGTTTGCATTTGCTTTCGTCAGGCCCCTCAGAGGTATCACTAGCAGGATTAATTTTTAGTTCATTCTGTGTCCTATGACAAGTCCTGCATATAAACTCATATTCCAAACTGAAGGGTGGTACAAACTTGGGGTTTTACTTTTCTCACAAAGAGTTTATTCACCATCTATAGCTCCAGGCAGAGGCAAATTTCTTGTTGTCTTCCTGGTTATGTGAGTAAAGTCTGCCTTGTCTTGACAGACTCATCATTCAGGAGTTCTAGCTTTATGCAGGTCTCAACTTTTTCTACTTTGGAGGTCATAAGGTTCCATATCTCTTTTCCAATATGGATTAAAATTCAAGTCCCTAGCCTTTAACACCTCTTTCCAAACCTACTAACAACCTTCCCCTTCCCCCCACCATAATTTGCATTCTTATTGCTCTAATTATAAAATAGTACATTTATACTATGGAAAACTATGAAGCCACTAAAATAATGAGGTAGTCTACATGTGTTGACAAGGAAAGATCTTCAAGATATATATATTGATACACAAACAAGATCTCTATTTTGAAACATGAGGGTCTTTTTCTATTTTATGAGCTTAGTTGTATATTTGTTTGCTGTTCCAGTTTATTTAGCATTTCAAGGTGTTTGTATTGCAAAGAGTTCACTAATTAGCCTCATCTTCCATGTTGTAGGAATTGGAAAACCCTAATACACAAATACATAATAATGACATTCCTTCTTTTACAGTCTATTAAAATTTCTTTAGTGGAGGATAAATAGTTAAAGATATTGCTGAAGTCTTATCAATGCTAAAGATAATCATGAGGAAATGATACATTCCCATGGAAATTTGTAAATACTCTTTCCAGCAGAGGAATACTCTTACCAATTCCACTTACATGCAATATAACTTTTTTTTTTTTTGAGTCGGAGTCTCACTCTGTCACCCAGGCTGGAGGGAACGGCACCCTCACAGCCACCCTGGAGTTGACCTGCTGGGCTCCAACAATCCTTCTGCCTCAGCCTTCCAAGTAGCCGGAATTACAGGCACATGCTACCACGCCCGGCTAATTTTTTGGTGTATTGTAGAGGCAAGGTCTCACCAAGTTGTCCGGGCTGGTCTCGAACCCCTGGGCTCAGGCAATCCTCTTGCCTTGGCCTCCTAAAGTGGCGGGATTACAGGCTTGAGCCACCGTGTCTGGCTATATAACTTATCTTCCAGTGGATACACTGTGGCATACCAAACACACCAAATCAGGATAGCTGGTAGAATTCATCCTTATCACACTCATCCAAAAAGCAAATGTTGAGTTAGTGTTAAAAGTGATCTAAGTAAAATAGAAAACAATTTAGAAAATATTTCAATTTTCTAATTACCCATATGTCTTTAAATTAAATGTGTGCCTGTGAGTGTGTGTGTGTGAGCACTCATCTTGTACTGGGCAGAAATGTTTTTAGATTTTCACACTCTTAATTATATATGGAGAAGTTCTAGACTTTAGAACAAGGAGGACAATTTAAATTTATAGGAGAACATTATCCTTAAATTGAACATTTAGTGATAGCAGCAGTGATGCTGTGAGTACAATGACCACTTACATTGATCAAAATGCATAATCTCATGCTCAATAATCTTATGAAGTTGCTATTTTCCTAATTTTGGAGATGAGAAAACTGAAGTCTAGAGAGGTTAAGGAACTTACCTCTAGCTCAAGGAATGAAGTGAAGCCAACATTTCAACCCCAATTTGTTTGATTTCAGAGCTGTAACTCATAACTGTCTAACAGGGCCTCTCTTCAAGGTTTTATAATATTTGTTAATTATGTTCATTTTTGTGCAAAACAAAGTTGTTGTGTTTATAAATAATCTGACACAGAAATAACGTCTCAATCCATCACTCATTGGTGACCACACTTAAATTTGGATGTATTTCAATTATCTTTTTTTCCTTTTTTCCATTTATGTAAATTGTATGTTCTGGGGTTACTGATAGAAAAAAAAAATGTGAGAATCTGTATGATGATTGTGAAGTTTCTCTACATTCCAGGGATTGTATTTTTATCTGAAGAAGGTAATTTATCCTGATTTCTTTACTGGTGGATTTAAAGACTTTGTGAGAAAAGCATCTCTTACAGTGGTTTGAGAGATGTCTGCAGTTTTCTCTCTGCTCTCAGGACTCCTGGGGCATACCTTGGCTGCCTCTTTGACGTCTGTTTCTGATAACCGAGTTTTAGTCTCTAACGATTCTTGGGAATTTTGTTGGTAGAGACCTGATGAGATCATTCTGCTTTCCACTGAATTTCCTTTCTCTGTTTTTTTGGGTTGTTCTGATGAACATGACCCTGGAGCATTCAGTAATATCTCTGTTCCCTCAGGAACTGTTGGCCTACTCCCTGGTTTTATCTCTCTCTGCACAAAAGCTCCGTGCCTCTGGAAAGGAAAACAAAGTTGACATTAGCCAGGGGAACACAACTTGCTGGAAGATGCAGCTGTGAACTGCATTTGTGGGTCAATTCCAGTCCTAGTGATGCATGCACTTATTTCTCTGCCTCTTCGCTGTCACCTTAGTCCCAAACCAAAGACACTACCATAATAATTATTGGTGAAACTTTGACATAAATTACAATATAGGGTATACCAGAAAATAAACAGGAAGGGAAGAGGCAGAAAGTCAAAGGAGAAGCATCTCTATCTCCCATTATCAATTTTTCTATCATTTGGATTGTAAGACTATTCATATCAAATTTCATTTGTTGCTCAATAGGTTGCTATAGATACAATCAAAACTACAATTCATAGACCTAAACATTTCTGATTGCCTCCTAAATACCTATTAACGCCAACAAAAGACTTAGTAATAATAAAATATAAAAGCAAACATCTGTAGTTGGAAAAAATCCAATCACTGACTTATATTTATCTCTCTGTCACACACATACATTAAACATATCAAAGGGTTTATCAGACAGCTTTGGTATTATTATTATTTTTAGAGATGAAGTCTTGCTATATTGCCCAGGCTGGACTCAAAACCCCTGAGCTCCAGTGATCTTCCTGGCTCAGCCTCCCAAGTAGCTAGGATTGTAGGTGTGCACCACTGCACCCAGCTACGCTTTTATATTATCTTACATAAATTGTTTTAATAATTTAAGTAAACCAAATGCCAAAGACTGTGATTCAAATTATATCATTCCTTGTGAAATTTGTTAGTAAATTTACATTTATTAAATTTATTATTTAATGTGACTGAGAGACTATCCTAGTAATAACTATATTTATTTAGGTAGACTTTAGAAAGATGGTTATGACTTGAAAAGGCTTAAATTCTACTATAAATCTACTCTGTTCTAAATTATTAAATAATTAATTCTAAATACTGTCTCACCTTTCCCCGGATGGGCTCATTGGGAGTTTTCCTGGCATCATATTGATGCATAAAAGAGATGTATTCTATAAAATTGTTTTGAAGTTTTGCTGATACATCAGGAGAGGCAAGTGGAACTAAGAAAAAAAAGAAGTTAGTATAAAAACTAGAAGTTAGGACAAAAAATAGATTTGCATATGGAAATAAGATCAGTATTCATAATATTCATGCTTTATTAAAATGAAAATAAAACTAAATTATTTAAGTAAGACTATTTACATACATCTAAATAATAAATATAATGGATTCATCAGTTTTTTTCTCCATGAAGCAAAAACAAATCAAAATAACCAAATTAGCCTCACATGTGGAAATAATAATTTTAAGAACTAATATTAAATTAATATTAATACAATAATACTAAATATCTATTAGTCTTAAAAATCTGTGACATGCTTTTTATACAGATACCAATATGTTTTAGGGAAAGCATAAGTACAATCTTCTTATCAACTTATTTTTTACTACTAGATGGAGTATGAGAAATTCCATGCTGAATCTGTAGTCATGGCCAAGTGGTTAAGGCAATAGACTAGAACTTCTTTGCTGAAGTTGCTTCCAGCTAGCACCAACAGAATGAACTGAAAGACTCTAGGGCTGCTGTAGTTGTAGTTGAACACATCATTCTTTCCATTTCACCCAATGGCAGAGGTTCAGAAAATTTGCAAGCACATCAAAACATTTAAAAATCACCTTTTAAAATCATGTTTCATATGATTGATGAGTATATAGGAATCCATTACAATGGTCTCTCTACTCCATGTATGTTTAATATTCTAAATAATTTATTTCCAGCAGACTGGGTTATTTAAAGAACCAGAGAAACTTCCAGTACTGTTACTAATAATCAAAAAGGTTTAGTGAGCTAAAATTCTGCCAAGGAAAAAATTTTTAAAATTATCCCTTAAAAATATGTATGCAAGAGTTTATGTACACCTAATATGTCTATGGAATGATATACAAAAAACTGGTAACAGTGGTTCCCATAAGAACAGGGAATTTGGTGACTAGAGTACAGAGGTGGCAAGCGGTGGCTTCACTTTTCACTGTATCTTCTTTTATAGCACATTTGAATTTTGTATCATATGCATGTATTAACTATTAACAAATAAAATAAAATGTAATTTTACAAAAGCATACCCTTGAAATTGGGGGATTACTAAGGAAGGAAAACTTGTCAGTAAATTTACATTTATTAAGCATTCGTGAATTCAATTCAATATTCAGACATTGATATAAATTCATTTATTAGCAGGAGTGATGAGTATTCAAATATTTATACATTACATGATATAAAGTGGTACTCTTTCTCCAGTTAACAGGTAAAAAAATAGTAACTGATAACATTCTATTGATTTCTAATTGAGATTGGCTATTGAAATGCATTTCTATCTTGCTTTTAGGACTTGTTATAGAACACAAAGAACAGTAGTGCAAAGATTTAATAACTATGACACTGAAAAAATCCTATCCATAACTTACTTTTTTTTCCCATCAAGTGGGAGAAGACTACCATCTTTGGGATGAATATCATGGTCTATCTCATGGAACATTAGTTTGCTCAGAAGCATAGTTTGATGACTTCTTGGATAAAATGAAGCCATTCTAAATTTAGGCATTAGGTAGGGTTAATGGAGTATCCAAAGCACGGGTTCTGGGTATAAGAAAATGTTTTCAAATTCCGGTTCTACCACATTTCTTAGCTGCGCGACTTTGAAAAAAAATTAGACTTCACTGAGATTCAATTTCCCCCTCTCTAAAATGAAGACAATAATAATTTGTTTTCAGAATTGTGAGGATTAAGGACAATGTTATTAAAGTCTCTAGGATGTGAGGGTCAAATTATGGAAGGTCTTCAAAGTTGGCAAGGGGTCAGCTCTTTTGTATCCTGATAAAAGAGGAAACAATGGAAGGGAGAAGAAGCATGAATCTAATGAACTATTAAAAAACAGTGAGAAACCCAAAGGCATTAGTAAACTGTATGAAGGGTTGGTGGCAACTTGGGCTGGAGGGTAGGAAGGTCAGATGCAGCCAAGAGAGAAGAGGTTGGGGGAGAGCTTTTAAAATCTGCTCATGACTTTTCCCCACATTGCCTTGGGAAGATCATTGTGTGTCCAGGGCCAAAGAGGCTGGAAGCAACTGCCTAGCCATCTGTTATCAATATAGTAACATCAGAACAGCACAGAAGTCCCTCCAGAATAAGGAGCTGATGAAAATGGATACATACTGCCTGGCCCCTAGGGCATTTCTTCTTTCAACCTTCCCCCAGCAACCATCAGTGCTAGTGGATTAGAAACATCAAGTTACTGCCTTTTCTCAGTAATACCTCTTTTTAAACAGTGTAAGGGTAGTAGGGCGGATTCCTGACTAGAGGACTGGCCTAGTAGAATGATAGCAAATAATGATGGTCACAATGAGTTTGGTGGTACTAGAATCTCTTCAGCCTGAACCTCGTTTCCTTTAAGTTCACAGAGAGGCATGCAAACCAGACCCTGATCTTTAGCTTTGCCTGTACATGTTCCCCTAGTGGAACATGATCTATCATAAACTTGACCATAAAAGAAAAGAAAACAAAACAAAACAAAAACAAAAGTAAGCATATACTATGTGAAGCAGAATTATTATACCAAGAATTTTAAATAAGCATAACAAAACATCCTCAAAGATATAGAAGAAAGTGTCCTTAATATGAATAAGAGGTTGTAAAAAAGGAATAATATAAAATGTTAGATATTAAAAGTATAACGGCTGAAATAAAAAAATAAATGGGGTAAGTAACAAAATTTATCCTCTAGAAAATCAGACTGAGATGCTCTCTCAGAAGACAACAGGAAAAGATAAAGAAATAAAAATATAAAAGAAAAGCTAAGAGACATGGAAGGTAGAAGTATCTACACCAGAATTCAGAGAAATAGAGAAAAGGAAATATGTGAAGAAATAATGATGATAAATATTCAAGGATTAAAAAAAGATCAAAGACCTCAGACTGAAAGAGGTCACAGAATACCAAACAGGTAGCAGAGGAAGGAATAAGATGAGGCAAGTGAGGCACAAAGGATATAAGATTTAAGAAGGCACTTGTGTGACCCTAGGAGCGAGTGCCCTCTTCAATTCTGCACCCTGCCTAGGCCTCTTATTGGCCTCACTCTCCTCCCAATTCTGCAGCACAGATAAAGGAAAAACTCACACCTAAGTCACTTAATAAATTTAAGATCACCTAAACAAAGAAAAAATTATAAATGTTTTCAAAGGAAGAGGTAAATTATCTGCAAACAAGTAAGAAGCATATATATCAAATTTCTCAATAGCAACATTGGATACAAGTTGATAACTAAGTAATATTTTTTAAGTATTAAAAGGAAAAAAATCTTTAAAAGCCTAGAATTTTTATATCCAACCAAATTGTCATTTAGCTAGGAAGCCAAAATTTAAAATATACTGGGAGGCAAGGAAGACCTCAGAAGATTTCACCATAAAACAGGCCTACTTTGAAAAGCTCTTAGAGGAAGAACTCAAATAAGACTAGAAATAAATCAAGGAGGGTGCCTAAAATGTATGGAAGAAAATAACAAAAAATGTTGTTTCCTGAAAAAGACAAGGATTAAAGAATAGAAAGATAAGTATTATACCCATAAAAATCTAGAACTAAAATTCTGTTGTTTAACACACACTAATGGAGGCTCTGTTAAATATTATAAAAAAAGAAAAAAGTAGTATAATGATTGCAAAAAAAAAAAAGAGAGACAAGGTTGTCATTATTTTTAAATAATATAATTACCTGAAAAGAAAAACCACAAGAATCAATAAATTATGAGAATAAGAGTGTGGTAAGGTAAATAGATACAAGATAATATAAAAAAATCATTAGCATTTATCTATAATAATGATAACCCACTAGAAAACATAATGAAAAATAAGATATAGTCTCAGTAGAAGCAGAGACTATACAATATAAAAAAGAATTAAAAATGAAATATTATGCAGCCATAAAGAAGGACAAACATACGGACTTCACAGCAACTTGTATGGATTTAGAGTCTATTATACTCAGTGATCGATCACAGAAACAAAGAACAGAGTACCATATGTTCTCACTCATAAGTGGACCTGAACAATCATCATAATATTGTAAGAAAGGGATTGGCAGTAGTGGGAAACTACAAGGGGGGGGTGGGACTGGCAGTTGAGGGAAACGGCCAGGGGAGGGAGGGGCACACCTCATCAACAAGGGTACCTGCATAATGAACATCTATCTATATACCTAACCCTGAATTGTACCCCACATCTTAAAAAAAAAAAAAGAATTAAAGAAGAACTCACAAGACCTCTACAGACAAAACTTTTAAAATCTCTTAAAGACATAAAAGTAGAACTGAATAAACATTCTATGCTCTTGGATAGAATGAGATATAGTATGTTATTACAAAGGTGACTATTTTTTCTAATTTAATCTATAGTGTCAACACAACTCAATTAAAACCCCAGCTGAATATTTTGAGGAATGTCATAAATTTCAATGTTTAAATGGAAAAATAAAACCCATAAAGTAGGTAGATCAACCCTGAAAGGAGAACAAAGAATGGGGACTTTTCCCAACAGATTTTAAGACAGGCTAAAAATCCATATAATTAAAATATTTTGGTCCTGACCCAAGAACTGAAAATTAACCTGGGTAACATTACAGAGAGCTCAGAGACAAACTCATATATGGAACCCTAACATAAAATTGGGGGGGTCCTACAAGTAAACGAGGAAAGTGCAGATTGTTTTCTAAATGGTATTCATAAAACGGGCTCACTCTATGATGGGAAATGGAATAAGTTCCCTATTTAATGCTTAGGATTAAAGATCTAAGTATGGGAGGTAAAATTATAAAATCAAGAGAAGAAAATGTAGGAGAAAATTTTTGTGACTTAAAGGTAGGAAAACTCTTCTTAAACAAATCACCTAATATATAAGCCATAAGGTGAAAATTTGCTAAATATGATTACATGAAAACATAGGAGACCTGCTCAATGAAAAACACTATGGGCAAAATTGATAGAGATGGCAGATTGGAAGGAGACATATGTAACATGAAAACTAAAGGGACAGGGTGTCAGTGGGTATATCAGAGTAAAGACCTATGGCTCAGCCTGTAATCCCGCGCCTTTGGAAGGCTGAGGTGAGTGGATTGCCTGAGCCCGCGGGTTCAAAACCCGCCTGGGCAACTTGGCGAGACCTCATGTCTACAATAAATAAAAAATCAGCCGGGCGTGGTAACGCGTGCCTGAAGTTCGGGCTACTCGGAAGGCTGAGGCGGAAGGATCGCCGGAGCCCAGCAGATAGAGGCTGCGGTGGCCGGGAGCGGCCACTGCACTCCAGTCTGGGCGACAGTGACTCCAACTCAAAAAAAAAAAAGACCTATCAAAAGCTGCTCCTCGGGCAATGAATACCCGGGCAAAAATTGTCAAAGTCAACTTTTTTCTGAATTCTGGAAATTAATCAATGGCATGCAATAATGCAAGGAGCATTTATTAAAGAAAAATATCTTAATCTCTGTAATAAAAGCAAACTTTATGACATTTTAACTTGTACAGTTTTCACCCCTCCTCCCCTGTGCAGAAGCCTTGAAAACCAAGAGCTCTGCAATTACAGTGAGGTTCAGCAGCCTAGCAGCTATTGTAAGGAACAGAATGGGTTTGTTTGGAGCATCCCATAGACACTAACTCAAAGAATTGTCATTATTTGACCTGGCTGGCAGTGGAATGGCAGGATATTCCATTCACAGGGCTTGTCTCAGACCTCTCAGTGGGAACTGTGCTCCCTCAGTGGTGTTTGTCAAAAACAATCAGGGACAATTGGTTAACATCACAGCTGCCTAAGATGGCAATAACAGCTGGGGAAAATAAGAAGCTGTCCCAAACTGGAGGTTTATATGCCATGCTTCCTACCAGGTTAAAGTCTGATGACTGTAATTTTCCACACCTGAAAAATCCTTAGACAACACAGTTTACATCTACCTCCTGTAAGGAAAACTTAAGACATTTGACTTATTAAAACTTAAAATATTTGAGATATTCTAATACATATATTTATATGGGTTTATTATATGTATCAGATTTATAAACTCTTACAGGATTTAATAGGGTTTACAAAGCTTATTAGGTTTAATTTCTTGGATTTATAGGAATTATTTAGGTATTTGGGAAGATTTTGATTGTCAAAGTTTTAAGTTCTCCTTGTAAAGGTATTTAAAGTGTTTAAGAAAATAGAATATAATTAAATCAACAAACTTGCAGTTTAAAAAAGTTCATGAAATTTAATTGACTATGTTTTGTAAATGAGTCATTGTTAAGATATATTTTATTTGTTCAGCTTGAGTTAAACATCAAAGAACAAGTGAAAACTGCTATTCTTATTTTGTACAATATTTAAGAATTCAAGGCTAAAAGAAAAATATAATTTTTCTTTAGTCAGAGTCTCACTCTGTCCCTCAGGCTGGAGTGCACTAGCATGGTCATGGCTCACTGCAGCTTTGCCCTCCTGGGCTCAGGTGATCCTTCTGCCTCAGCCCACCTAGTAGCTGAAACTACAGATATGCACCATCACCCCTGGCTAATTTTTTATATTTTTTTGAAGGGACAAGGTCTCACTATGTTGCCCAGGCTAGTCTCAAACTCCTGGGCTCAAGTGATTCTCCCACTTTGGCCTTCCAAAGTGCAGGGATTATAGGTGTGAGCCACTGTGCCCAGCCAAAAAATACTTTAAAAAATGTATAATGTTAAAACTAGAATATTAATTTAAAGCTTAAGCAGCAATGAATAACTCTTTCTACAAACGATGCCTTTGAAATTAAAAATCTTATATTGAAACAGATTACCCCCAAATAATTAACAATTTAACTGTGTGCAGACTTGACATAAAATAGAATCTAGAAGACAGTGGAATAACGTCTTCAAAGTAGAAAGGGTAAATAATTGTGAACATAGAATTCTATTCCCAGCTATGCTTTCATTAATTAAAGAATGAGGGCAATTTAAAGACATTTTCAGACAAAGAAAGGCAAAGAATTGGCTACTTTTAAGCTCTCATTGAAAGAACTATTTAAAGATGTTGTGAGAGTCTGTTACATTAGTGACCCTAATGAGTCAGGCCTCCCAGTTTTCAAACCCTGCTATAGTCCCTTCCCTGTAAATGTGGGCTAGCCTTGTGATTGGCTTAAACCAGTAGGATGTGGCAGAAGTGACGCTGTGCCAGTATAAATCTTAAGAAAGGCACAATCTTAAGAAAGACTTGCAGTTTCTGCTTTGGTGTTCTTGGGACCCCTAAGCAGCCAGGTAAGAAGTCCAGCTACACTGCAGGAGAGACCACCTGAGGGAGAGACCCAGTCATTCTAGTGTCCCAGCCGAGTCCAGTCCTCAGACCACCTACCACCTGAATGCAACCACACAAGAGACCACCACCAAGGCCAGATGAAGAACTACCCAGTTGAACCCAGCCTAGACTGCAGAACATTGATCAAATAAGATGATAGTTGATTAAGCAAATTTGAGGTGGCTTGTTATGCAGATAACTAAAATATAAACACTTCAGAGGAAAATCTGTTAAATTAAGATTGTCTTTTAAATAGTGATCTAGAACCTCTCAGAATCTCAAAAATAATTTTTAAAAGGATTTATTTCTTCATGAAAACTAATAAAGTGAGAGGAAAGTAATCTGAGCCGTTACAGAGGGAAATTCCTTACCCAGACATTACACCTATTAAAATTAGACGTAGCTACTATGTTCCTTTATGCAAACATATGAGACTTTTAAAGAGGTCCATCACAGTGAGGAATATCTAGGTGTGAAAACATCAAAGAAGATATTCAGGCTCCTAGTGGTTACTCTATTTATGAATTCAAATTGTACCCGAAGTAATTACTTGAAAGAAGTCTTATTAGATGAGATCTACAAAAAATAAGGCAAAGTACATGAAGAATGTTTGAAATCCATTCTGTTTCTAGGAAACTTGATCTAATTAAAGTAAGAATTTTCTAAACAAGTTGGCATCTAGCTATTTATATTTTATCAACAAAGCCAGGAATTGTTCAAACACATAATTTGCTTCTTATACTAGTAAGAACTTAGTTTTACTTTGATAAATTTTTTTAATTAACTTTTTGTTTGTGTTCACTTTAAAAACATTCAGGAATATTTTTCTCTTAAACCCCACTCTTCTCAATGATTTATTGTGATCTTATATAGAAGGATTATTAATGTAAAATAATAGTATTTTCAAAATACTATAAAAAAATAACTATAGCAAGACACTTGTTATGTTACACCTTGGTGCATAAGAAGCAACATAAGCTAAAATATATTTTAGAAAATTAATGTTACCATTCTATCTGAATGAAGAACATTAGAATATCAAGTAGTTGATAAATAGCCAAAATGTTACTTTAGTATAAAATACCCCCTTCACAAATCAGATCATCCTTTCTAATTTATAAAGTTTTGCTGTATAAAACCAAATATGAACACTTACTTTTAACAGGGACTCAGATGTGATGGGGCATAGTCATTTGTTAACTGACCATGGATGGCAGCCAGGAAACTGTGTGGTGGTACAAGACAGAAAGGGCACTATGAATTGTCAGCACAAGATAACATTGCTGAAATGCCAAAGACCAGGCGTAATTAAGTGGGCTGATGGAACAGAATGACTGAGATGACTTTTAACTGGTATTAGTGCATGTTTATATGCACATTTTTCTTTCTTTTTTAATTTTAAAGATGTGGGGTACAATTATATGCACATTTTTCTATGTTTATATGCTTATATTTTAAAATATGGCACATGCAAATTGGTTTTTATACATATTTTAAAATGTTACATTAAAATATTTTCTTTTTTTAAGATCATGTTCATCTAGTACCCAAATACCGCCTAAAATATAAATGAATTACAGGCCTATATTGTGTTGTATGTTGGTTTAAATTACATTACGACTTTAAAATAATCTTTTGAATAATGTATAATTATCATTCAACTAATCAGTAAATATTTATTGAGTCTAGGCATTTCCCCCCCAAACCCCAGAACAATGACAGTAAAGGAATTAAGAGGTCTTATATCCTTATGAAAAAAAGAACTTATGGGAGCAAGGATGTTAACAAATCTGTAAGCTGGAAATCAGATGATTAAGTGGCAACTAACTTGAGTAGACCACAGAAAACTGGAAGCTAAGTACTGTGGAGCTGAGGATGGAGTAAAAATCAAGCCAATTCTTGCCACAGCATTCCAGGAAGACTCCTCTGAGGTGGAGGGTATGGGGCAGTGGTTTTAATACAAGGTAAAGTGGAAAACAGAGGATTGCTTAAGGGATTCCCAGATTCTCTGTCCGCCGACACAGGCAGAAACCTCCAACCCAGGCAGAGGTTTGGAGGATTCCTCTCTGGGGAATCCTCAGCAGACCAGGTCTACAGATTGTGATTTGGGGGATCACTTGTAAAATGACTGGGCCCTGCCTGAACAACCTAGAGAACAAAGCACATCTCTCCAGTATCATCTTCCATTACTCTTCCACAACTTTCAACTTCAGTGGAAACAATGGCTCCTTATGCAAAAAGGACTGGTTGGTTACCCAAAAAGTCAATTAAAACATATCATATACTGTATGCGGTTATATTTTTTAAACCAGTTCATTCATCAAATTTTTATTGGAGTTCCAATCCATTTTCTTTGAGGAAGCATTGACTGACTGAAATTTCTCTTTGTTTCTTGTAAAACCACATCTCTAATGCACACAAGGCTTCTGCTGAACACAGAATGAAATCACAAAGACACATTTGAAGTAAACTGAGTGCAGAATCCTTCAAGATTTTAAAAATTAATGCCATAGCCTCTTTTATAGTTATTTTGCCCATTCCTAATTAGCACTTTTTAAATTTAGCGATTGACCTTTTATCAAGTCTTTGGGCATTCAACTTTGAATGTTTTATACAAACTGTTTTCTTTTCATAATCAGGGTTTAATTTGCAAGACTATGTAATTAAATTATGGAAATACAATAACAAGTATACAGATGTAAATTGGTTTGGAAATCAGCACAACCCTCAGAGACTGTCTCTACCTCTTTGGTCTGAATTATATGCCCCTTCTCTAAGTCCTCATGTTATGAGCAATAGATCAGGGGTCCCCAGTTCCCAGGCCATGGACAGGTACCAGTCCATGACCTGTTAGGAATTGGACCACACAGCAGGAGGAGAGCAGGGGCAAGCAGAGCTCTGCATTCTGTCAGATCATCTGCGGTATTAGGTTTTTATAGGAGCGGTAAACACTATTGTGAACTGTACATACAAGGAATCTACATCACACATTCCTTATGGGAATCTAATTCCCAATGATCCTCCCCCTGCCCCCTACCAACAGCCGTGGAAAATTTGTTTTCCACAAAACTGGTCCCTGATGCCAAAAAAGATTGGAGACTGCTGCAATAGAGGATCAAGTGGGTAGACTTGGCAGAATAAAAAAAAAAAAAAAAGGCTGTATAGGCCATGGTAAGGAATTTGAAACTTATTCTATGAAAAATGAGAGGTAACTGGAAAACAACCTAAATGAGGAGAATGATATAATTTGAGTTTTATAAAGATACTTTTGACAAAGATGTAGAAAACACATATGGAAGAAGAAGAAAGGTAGCAGGATAATAGTGGCTGGGCTACACCGGTTACACTAGAAAGGAATAAATTTGGGATATATTTTGAAGATAGAGGTGTCAGGATTTGCTGGTGGGTCTGGTGCAGCAGCTCATGCCTGTAATCCCAGCATTTCAGGAGGTCAAGGCAGGAGGATGGCTTGAGGCCAGGAGACTCTATCTCTACTATCTATCTGTCTATCTATCTATCTATCTATCTATCTATCTATCTATCTATCTATCTATCTATCCATCCATCCATTTAATCATCCATCCATCATCTATCTATCTAATCTATGATTTGCTGATGGATTGAATGTAGAGGGGAAGGAAAAGGAGAGAGTTTTAGAATGACTTCCGGTTTATCAAACTTGAGCATCTGGTAGTGAACAGGTGGCATTCACTGAGATAGCAAAGACAGGTGAGGGATAAGTTTGGATGGGGGAAATGAAGAGTTCTATTCTAGACATACCAAGTGTGAAAAGAAGACTAACTACCCAAGAGGAGATGTTAAGTAGGTGGTGAAGTATGATATGTGAAGTTGAAGCACAGTAAGGAGGTTAGGTTTAGAGCGAGAAATCTTATTCTTATATGGGATTCCTTTGACCTTTATCTTTAAACTTCTCTTCCTTGTTTCATTCACATTGGGTAGTATTTTTTATTGCCCCTACGTTAAATGACATTAGCACCTTTTTCTTCTACTTCCCTTTGTCTATGAACTATGTATTACTTCTCCTGTTAATATTGTTCTGCATCCATATTTAAACTTTCTATATTTTGACTACAGATTGAGCCTAAATGTTGAAAACTACTAAAACAGCATTTATAATATCATATAACCACATGAAGTTTGTTCACTTAGGTAGGGGATAAGTGTTGTGCTATGACTTAATTTCTTTCTCAGCGTGTCCAATGCCCAGTGCCACTTGAAAAAAAAAAAAGAAGGTCCTAGTAACCGTGCCAAATAAATCATCTTCTTGAGATTAAAAATGGTTTTCCCCAAGAACTCTGAAGACATTAACTCCTTTATCCTTTGCATCAGTACTGCTTGATGCCATATTGATTCTCATTTGTTAGATGGTGACTTATTTTTCTCTCCCTTTATGGAAACTTTCAGAAATGCATTATGATGTTTTGCAATTTTGTAATGATGTGCAGGTGTATATCTTTTTCTTCTTTCATACTTGGAAACGTTCAGTAGATCTTTTCAGTGCCTTTTATCTAGGGAAACTTTCTTTTAGAGATTGCATAGAGTAGTACTGTAGAGTACTGGTTACGAGTACAGATACTGCAGTCAGGCTATCTGGGTTCAAATACCAATTACTCGCTGTGTAGCCTTGGGTTACAGAGTTACTTGAAGAAGAAATTCAAAATACACCACTCCAAAATATGCCACTTTGGCATATTCACTATTTTGAGTTAAACAGCAGATACAAGAAAACATTTTGATCTTTTTCTTAAAAGCAGGAGAAAAAATTCCCATGTGAAAGGTGTCCTCTCTCTACCAGAAAGGATCATTCATATAATCAAGCACAGCAATTTGAGGCTCACAAAAATCTGTATAAACTTTGTGATACTAACCCTTATTTTCCTAGTCACTTCTCTACTCAGTTACCCTAGCCCAAATTCCTTTGCCACGTCACATTTTCACAACTTACTACTCTTTGACCAATTGGGTCTTCATTTCCTTATGAAGACTTCCCTGTTATGTAAAACTTGTATTAAATAAATGTGTATGCTTTTCTTCTGTTGATTTTTTTGGTAATTCTTAGGGTCAGCCAAACACTCTGAAAGGGTAGAGGTAAAGTTTTGCCTCCCTACACTTCCTTGTCTGAAAAATGAGAATATTAACAGTACTGTGCTAATAGATTTTGTAGGGTTGGTGTGAGAATTAAATGAGTTAATATTTTAAAAGTTCCATTAAGTGCCTGAGACATAGTATGTGCTCAGTAAATGTTGTTTTGATAATTATCTCACCTCTTAATTTTTTTTCTGGAGCTCTAGAAAACTTTGCTCTCCTAAACGAATCCTCCATTTTGCTTTTCTTCATTCATATTTTCTAGGTTTTTGTTTTGCTGCTTCATACTATATGATATTTCTTTGCCTTTATCTTCCAAATTTTTTAAAAAATTGACATAATTCTAATTTTTGGCTGGCCATTCATAATTAAGAATAGGAGGGGCACCAGCTTGATTTACCAAAATAATTGGTGTGGTAGAAGTTGACATCTGGCTAAGACACTAGACTCTAATAGTCTTAATGTTGGGATAGGGTGGAATACTCATGACTGGAGCTGTTATTTAAGAGACAAACTTTCAAACAACCCTCTAGCTCCCTCCTACCTCCTTTTCTTTCTTGCCTACTGACTAAGCCTACAGCTCCATCAGGGGTTTTCTCAGATTATCTCTTCTTTCCTGCACCCTTCTAAGTATTGCATCTTTGCTCTTTTATCCATAGATAGTCTTCCATTCTTTCCTACCTTCCAAAAAGTTATTTCTCCCACCCTCTTTACCTTCATGGGTTTATTTCTTTGCTGCTATTTACAGTAATAGGGTCTTGGGAGACGGGGAGTTTAGATGTTTGTGTTCAGTCTATTATCCTGAATCAGAAGTAGAAACTTCATTATCTTTCTAAAGGAGATCATCATTACAGATTATCTAATAGTTAGCCCTCTTTCTTAACTACCTCCCTTAAGGTCGAAATCATGCTGAATACTACCATTTCCTATGTCCTGACTGTCAATGCAGCTGCCCTTTGTGCTTAACTAGATTGACCAAATTGCAGAGGCCAGAAGGCTAAAATTCAGTGAGAAACTCCTGACCTGTAAAAGGAATTCTTTGTTGTCCACTGTAGTGTATTACAATAGCTTATTCGGAAGTTTAGCTCATAAACTTTTGTATGGGGTGAAGACTAGAGCGGGTGCTCAATAAATGCATGCTTGTTGAGACTTGATCCTGCACTTGTTTAAGACTTGCTAAATCCCATTCCAGAGATAGAGATGACTAGGATGTGAATTAAGAAACAGATACAACTTGAATAAAATGTGACCTTATTATCATGACATTGTCAGGTAAAATCAATTATAAATCTGAAAATGTTTTATTTATTAGTCTTTGTAACAGTATTTCCTAAATTATGTTTTGTGGTACACCAGTTATGTGAGATGATCTGAAAAATGCGTGAGATGACTGATAAGTGGGGAAAACATAGTATTTTTTGTTTCCCTTCTAGAAAATTCATCATGCTTATGCTCAGAATAAAGGTTTTGATAGTTCTGAAGTTTTTAAAAAAATTTGTTTAACTTTTAAAAATAAATTTTTTACAAACTGTATTTAACTGGCTCTCTTGGGTTTTTTTTTTTTTTTTTTTTTGGTGGGGTGGTTGGGGATGACAGTATGTGCAGACATCATATATTCCTCAGAGTGCACATTGGGAAATCTGCCATTTAGTATCATCTATCAGTTTAAGTTACAATTATTAAAATATGGTGGCAACAACAAGAAACAGGATGCTACTAGGTTTCTACCTTTAAGGTTGGCATTATTAATGATCAGTACTATTTTCATTATATTAAAAATGTTTGGAGACAAGCTGTCCGCTAGGAAGGGATAACAAATAAACTCTCCAAGAGCTGCCCTTGCGGCGTATATGTTTTTAACTCCTGTACAGAAGTGACTTTTTTGGGAGGCATCAGCACAACTAATATGTCAGAATTTGGAAGCAGTAACCTGAGTAATGAAAAAGGTTTTTGCCATTGCTAACCTTACCTATTCCACAAGAAGCCTTTTGCATCCTGCTGTGTTTTACCGGCAAAACCAGTGGACACGTTGGTTTTTGGAAGTCACTCCTCTGGGTGCTCTTAGTGTCATAAGGTGGTAGGAAGGCAGGTTCCGGTGCTTTACCATATGACCACCAGTCACCCTTTATAGAAGAAAAATTGGAAACACATAATTTGATACTGTAGAATATGTTCATGTGTTGCTTGTTGTTTACAAATATGCAGTGATTAAGTTCAACAAGTTAGTGGATATTCTGGTACAAAAATAGAGTCATAAACTCTAGAACTAAATATCTTTCCAGAAAGACCATATTTATTAAAAGGCACCTAAAAATGAGTTGTCATATGTTTAGCTAAAAGACAGCTGTTAAATTCTTAAGCTACCTTCTATCAACAGATGAAATGGTAAACATCAGCAAAATAGTTGTATTTCTGTTTTGTACTACAATTTTATTATATGTACATAAGGTGATTTTCAGAGTTTTTAGTTCATGACTCACATCATAAAATACATTTGATGTCATGCAAGAGCACACAAGGCTACACATACATAAACCTGAAACAAAAGTTTCATGCTTATTCTTACTACATGAGGTACACTCAACTATTTTCCTATTCTATTTTATTGCTTTCTATTACATTTCACAATACTGACTGAAATTCACACTGATTTATAATTTACTAATGACTCCATTTGAAAAACTGTGTTCTAAGGGAAAATATCTCCAACGTTACTGAATTTTTGGGTATGAAAACCTAAGTACACAAGAAAGGGAGAATGGGCAGATTTTTTATTAGCACACAAGACAATTTAATCTCTTAGAAGTTGAGAAAGTAGTAAGGGGAACTGTTATTCAACTCACTTGATCAGGTGGAAATAAGAGAAGCTTTGAGATAGGCAACTATGATACCCAGGAGTTCTTGGAGAGGATGAGGGAATAAAAGTAAACTTTGGTGTACCCAAACATATACCTTGGGCTGTAGGAAAGCAGGTCTGTCTTTAAAAAGAGGAACCATGAGTCCATTGTCAAAGACTTTTAAAATATGATTTAAGGAGGATGAATATGTGATTCTAATAAGTAAAATTCTGACAATACAATTGAGACTACGTTGATACAAAAAGGAAGAGGCATCTGAAAAAAAAAAGATGTGCTGCATAGGGAGACAGCGCTTAAACGAGCTTGGTATCTAAAAAGACAGGCATGTATAAAAGATGTGCACATTACATTTTAAGAAATTAATAAAGTCAACTTGTCAGAAGATTGTCAAGAGATTCAGAAATAGAAGAAATCGATGAAACATGCCAAAGGCAGCAAAAATAAGGTTTTCTGGAAAAAAATTATTTGTAGCAAAAAATCAAGGAAAGGCTAACAATTTGAAGACAACATAGTTCAGAGCTAAAAGCCAAAACTACTCAACTTTAAGTTCTTTGTTAAGGGAAATTACCTTCAAACTAAATAAGATGTACAAAAGAAAGAACTAAGTCCTGGATAGCCAATGAGAGAATGAAACCTCACTTTGTTACTTCAAATGAGTGCCAGTTTTTGGACTGATGACACATTGTAACCAAGGGTCATTTCTTCAGAGATCACAGAAATGCAGGATCTAGGGGATTTTGGAGAATAGATCAGCTAATGCCTCATCTTTCAGAATGGACTAAAGGTGAATTTAAAAACTTAGGACTACTTTATATAGATTCTAGGAAAATTCTAGAACAGATTACTAAACAGATGGTGTCTTCTCACTCTCTGGCTGAAAATAGTCACATCTTACTGTTGTCAGAGCGCCTGCTTCTGGCAGCTTTCCTCCACTCCACTTCACAATGATCCCAAAGTTCAGTTGCCCCAAGGTTTAGCATTTATAGGCCTTATCTCACTTATTCTCATCACAACTCTGTGAGGCAGGTACAGCCACAGTACAAATGAGAGAACTGCCAGGCAATTAAGTCACTTCCTCAACGTATGTCCCTAGCAGACAGCTGCACCACCACAATTTAAACCCCCACATCTCTACACACACCTCTAATTTCTGTGCTACATTGCAGTATTAAATCTGTTAATGGAATGCAAAACCAGATAAGCACAAACTTAATTACTTGGACAATAAAAGAGGCTCTCAGTGTATGCCATAAGCCATTTTGTGCAGCTGTAACAGAATACCTTCGACTGGGTAATTTATAATGAACAGAAATTTATTGGCTTCCAGCTCTGGAGGCTGGGAAGTTCAAGATCAAGGCACAGGTGGCTTTGGCAATTTTGAGTCTGAGTGGCACCTGGAACACTTGTCCTCACATGATGGAAGGTGGAAGGACAAAAAGAGGGCAAAAGGGGACCAAACTTGCCCTTTTATAATGGCGTTCATTATGCTCATGGGTAGCACCCTCATGGCCTAATCACTTCCTAAATGTCCCACCTCTTAATACTTTTACAATGGCAATTGCATTTCAACATGGGCTTTGGAAGGGATAAACATTCAGGAAGTAACAGGGAGTAACCTGAAAAAGTTCTTCTACAATTAGGTTGAAGGTATACACTTCATGTCATCTACTTTTGTTGATCAGAAACTTATTTTGCTAATACCCAAGTTACTGGAAAAGTGACTTTGGGAT
Organism: Tarsius wallacei; assembly: GCA_963574415.1. Lineage (NCBI taxonomy): Eukaryota > Metazoa > Chordata > Mammalia > Primates > Tarsiidae > Tarsius > Tarsius wallacei. The sequence continues at coordinate 31,778 of CAUYQG010039953.1, forward strand.
AAAAGTGAACCACTAGGAAATGGACTTTAGTTATTCTTAACCAAGTGTATAATACAAAGCTATCCGTGCCGGGTTCGGTGGCTCAGTCTGTAATCCTGCGCTTTGGGAGGCCGAGGTGAGTGAATTGCCTGAGCCCGCGGGTTCGAGACCTGCCTGGGCAACTTGGCGAGACCTCATCTCC
>CAUYQG010039955.1:0-51727 GCA_963574415.1 Tarsius wallacei
ACAATTGTTCATTATGCAGGTACCCTTGTTGATGAGATGTGCCCTCCCTCCCCTGGCAGTTTCTCTCAACTGCCAATCCCACCCCCACTTCCCCAGCAGTTTCCCACTACTGCTAATCCCTTTCTTATAGTATTATGATAATTGTTCGGGGTCCGCTTATGGGTGAGAACATGTGGTACTCTATTCTTTGTTTCTGTGATAGATCACTGAGGATGGTGGACTCTGGGTTCATCCAAGTTGCTGCGAAGTCTATATGTTTGTCCTTCTTTGTGGCTGCATGGTATTCCATCACCACCACCTTTCATCTCAACAATTTCAAGAGACTCCCAATGAATCTACTCAAACTCTATTCCCTTCCTCCTCTATGCTCCTCCCAGAGGAACACTCTAAGACACAAATCACTCCTCTGCATAAATTTAGAGAGAGAGAGAGAGATGATAGAGAGATGAGAGAGAGAGAGAGAGAGAGAGAGAGAGAGAGAGAGAGAGAGAGAGAGAGAGAGAGAGAGAGAGGATAGATAGAGATAGATGATAGATAATAGAATGATGGATAAAACAGACATGGCAAAATACTAATCACAGAATCTAAGGAATGAGTTTGTAGATATCACATACTGTTTTGTCTACCTGAATGCATGTTTAAGATTTTTCATTTAAAAGGTTTTCAAAAATAGAAAAAAAAAAAAAAAAAAAAAACCCTCCTATTGCTCCCAACAGAAAGAAATCCAAATTTAAGCAAGACATACTAGCCCCTTCTTCGTTTGGCTTCTGCTGATGCCTGAACCACCCTCCCTGGTGCCCCAGGCTGATCTAACCACAAACAGACCCTTGATGTGGCCAAGGTTTCACAACTCAGCGCCAATGCTCTGTCACGGCCTCTGTTTACAGGATTTACCCCCAGTTTCTTTCTCTGCCAACCTATGAAGGAGTCAACACTGAGGTCAAATGTCCCCTCCTCGGGGAGGCCTCCCTGACCCTGGAGATGCTACCAGGACTCCCTGGGCATCTGGAGCGGACCTGACAGCACCACTCTGAGTACCTACAGTAATTTACCACCAACTCTCTCCTGCCTGAGTATGAGCTCCTTAAGGGCTTTACCTCTCCCTGTCAACTCGGTGCCTAGCACTGCACTGGGACACAGCAAGTGCTAAAGAATCTCTTAAGTTGCCTCTGAGAAAAGAGTATAAACAGACAGAGACTGGTTTAAGCACAAGTGCGTATAGTCCGCCTCTCTCCCCTTTCCTCTCCTAACCCTCTATTCACTGAAATTATATATTCAACAGACTCATTCACTTAACTGTATCTATTGAGTGCCTATTCTCTACCAAGGACTGTTCTAGGTATGAAGGATACAATGTGAATAAAAGAGGAGGAAAAAAAAAAGAGGAAATAAATAGAAGCCTAAGTTGAAACCTGGAACTTACTAATTTTCAAAAGCCTATGTTCTTAGTAGTATATAGTCCCTGACTTTATGACTTCAGACTAAAATTATAGTGTACATTTTGATATTTGTTTTACAAATGCAAGTTATTTAGCACAAAGATGACTATGTGAAATGATATGAATGAATATTCAGATACTTAAATTTAAAGCAGATTTGAAGAGCCATTTGTGATTCCTAGACAAGAAAGTACCATCAATTCGTTCTCTGATTCTCTTCCCTTCTTTTTCAGAGAAGAATTCAGTGTTGTGTTTGCTGGTAAAAGCTTATATTAAAAATCTCAAAATTTGAAAATAACCCTAAAATTAATTATTTAAACAATTTATTTAAATTGTAAAATTCTTAGGTTTGGAAAGATTTTATTAAGGCTGGGGTAATTTAATCCTATATTACACATGTTTTGGATTCTTCAGTGAAAAAGGTATTCCTTTAAATTAGATATAAAAGAAGATTGACCTTTAGTGCAAACAAATGAGAAACTTAAAGAGCCATGTATATATGTGTGTATATTATATGTACATTTATATATTACAAACATTTTTCTTACATTTGTTCTTCATTTTAAAGTTGATTAAGCGCATTCTTCAATGTGCTCCCAAATTTTATAGATCAAATTGTCCTCCATCTCTTTCATTAGAAATTATAAACCATATGGAAGAGTTTCACCTCATTGAAGGAATCATCCTGTGATCTGAGAAGAGATTCAGCCCAAATTCAGAGCTTTGTTTCAGTAATGGGGACCCATCCTGTTAAAACTTCACTGTGTTTTCATTTTGACATGCTGTCCAGTGTTGCATCTGACAAATGCATGTGAATCCTCTCTTTGCTTAGTAGATTCCAAGTGAGGCATATGAAATAAAATACACTATCTTGAGCTGATATTGCCCATCTTGCCATCTGGTCCACCATCTGATTTTCTTAATCTGCCTTATTTCTTATGATAAGACCTCTTTAAATGTTGTGAGAGCCCTGCCTAGTTGGGGGTATATGTAGATAGGGGATAGTGTGTGAGCAATTTTCAAAAGCCAAGTGATGTGCCAGTAGGGTGCCTGTTATAAGGGAAAATTTGAAATCTTGAAAGAAATAACAAATGAAAATTATATTTAAATGAGATTTTTCAGTTTTGTCTTTGATATTAAATTGATGAGGTAAATTGCTTTCAGAAGTTAAAATAGAGACCTAAAGATTATAATAATATCAATGCAAAAATAACCCAGAGAGAGGAAGATGGAGAATTCATTTAAATATGCCAATGATTTGTGGAGATATAATGTCTCTATTAATATTAATTATGCCATTATTATTCACTGCTCTCCAAATGGAAAATTGCCAGTCTATATCTTGCTGGCAGAGATACTAAAATGTAAATAGAAGTTGACAACCTTGCTTCTACGCATACAGGTTTTTGTGATTCCTACTTTTGAAATTTCTAGTCAATCTAATGTTAAAAAAAAGTATAGGTTTGGCAGAAAACTCTGAAAGTGAAAAATTTACATCTAAGTGTTGTTTTCCATTGGTACCTTGTGCTTGAGCTACTTTTTTTTTCTTCATGTTCCTAATTTTATTTTATTTTTTATCAATACCTAACAGCAGTACCTATATATGGGGTATACGGGCAGAAGCTACCTGGTCTTAGGTTCTGGTTAATCCCTCACACATTTGCATAAACCTCTTGAGAAGGGTTGGTGGAAGAAAGAGGGCTCAGTCAAGACTTCTGAAGGGGATCTTGATAGCAAGGAGAGAGCAAAGGCACTAAAAAAAGTGTTTCCAACTAGCTGGGATAGAGGAGTGGCTATTCCCTAAACCAAAATTTTGTCTTTATTTGGAGATGGGTAAAGGTAGAGATAAAGAATTTTATGTCTGAAAAACTATCTCATCAGAGATAAGGTTGTTTTTTAACTCTACACATTGGTGTTTTCTTCTTGAAGCAATTGACATTTAATGAGGAAGAAAACAACATTTTGAAGGTTGTACTTATTTTTTTAATAGTGTGACTATCCTAATGTTTGGAAGATAATGTTTTTATGTGCAGTTTAAAATGTTTGATATCAATTTGAGTCCTAAACAGATACATTTCATTAAATTCTTGAGACTGGTTTTCACCCCATTAAGTTCCATTATCAAAATTACCAGGCGGTATCTTAAAGGCTTAAAAGTTTTATCTCTAATAATTGCACAGGTCTCTTTCTTTTTAAATGTGAAATGCTATTTTAAATGAATCATAGCATGTGTTTTGCTGCCAATTTGAGTCCCTACATCTGGGAATCGACCCAAGATTATCCACTTCCTGTCTGTAGGAGGTAACATTCTCATTATGAGCATCAACAGCCATGATTTGATGCAGCAATAAAAAGAGGCACCCCAAGTGAGTCTGTCTGAAAAATATGGGAAAAGGGGTATGAATGCCTTGGGTCCTCAACATATGAATATAATTAAATCTCAAAACTCTAATTTCTTCTCATCCTTCTGTAACTATGCCTGGTCTAAAGAAAAAAACAAAAACAAAAACAAAAACAAACAAAACAAAAGAAAGAAAGATTTGAAATATGGGCAGAGGGGTGTGGTGCCATATGGCAGCAAAAACAAAATTACCCAAACACTTCAGAAACAAGCAGGGCACGTTCTTCCCTCTGTTCAGTAACCATATGTGAGCTCCACACGTGAGAAGCTGCCTTCAAGTCGATTCAAGCAGACTCTTTGTCTTTGAGCCTCCAATGTGTTTCCTTAAAATAAATGCCAAGGGATATTGGAGAGGAGCTACAATGAGGTCCCTGCAGGGTCTGATCCCAATATTGTCAATGTTGTAGGATTATTTTTGAACTGAAAAAACTTTCTGAAGAAGGAAGATATATAATAAAAGAATCATTGTCATTAACTAGAGGCAAGCTTATCTCTGGCATTGGACTGTTCTGAGAGTTGTTCAGAGAAAATTAAAAGGACATATTCCTGCCCTAATGAGATTTCTCATTAGAGAAGGACAGTTTGGCTATGACACACAATGAACATGCAGACATCTTTATGAAATAAATCAATTAACTAAATGAAGAAAAAACGAACTACACAAGAAATACCAGTAAAATGTGATTATAGGTTATTGGTGGATCCTTGACTCCTAACCTTTTGAACTCAATCTTTCATTTTCATCTTGCACGGTCTATAATTGCACATATTTTTTTCGCTGACTTCCATCACAACACCTCCTTTGACCTTTTACTTTGAAGTTACCCATTTGGCTTATTTAAAACACACATATTGCCTTAAGGCCAGGAAACCTTGTGCCATCTGTGGGATTATATACACAATATATAAACTAAATACATAAAATTTAATTGAGAACTTAATATAAATCATAGGAAAGAAAATCCCAAGAAATATTTATTAGAAGAAGGAACAAAAAGGAGATTTGTAGAAGTCTAGAAACAAACTTGTTAAAGCTGAAGGAGACACAAATTAAAAGGACCCTCTATTAGTTTTAGATTCCAACTTGAGTGCTAAATATAAGAACAGTGGATTTTTAGTTAAAGTAACTATTTTGAATTAAGTATTTGGTAGAAGCTTTAAAAGGCCAAGTTGATGCTATTAATTCAATAAACATTTTGAATAACTAATACCTATTAGGAAACCAGTTGGTAAACATTTTTAGTGGCCTCACTAATGGGAATTTGAACAAAATAAAAACAGTAGTTATTTTTTTGTTAGCTACATAATTACCAAGGTATTTAATAATACTTGGAATTTTTATTGTAACTGATTAAACTCTAGTTCTTTAGACATTTAGTTTATATAACATCATGCCAGCTACCAAATAATAATTGCATTACTGTAACTCATTATTGAAAAGTCAACATCTTGGCAACTCACTCTATTTAGGTTTGTAATAAGTTGAATTTAAAATCTACCCATATATGCATATAAAAAGTCCAAAAGTCCATTCACACGCTTAGATATTATTAACTGCTTTAAGATGACTTTATTTAAAATTTCAGGGCGAAAAGGACTTTGGAATATCCACTGGTTCATAATATTAATCTTTCAAATGTCTTGTTTGTCAATAATCTCCCAACACCAATGTTCATTGACTCTGTGCTTTTTACTCAGAGCTGTTTTGGTTTCTGCAGCATAACCTATCCCTAAACTTGCTGGGAACACAGAGTGAAGCCATCTGTGACACAAAAGAAGCAAGTATGACTCAGTCCATGATGTTCAGCCTGTGTTCAAAACTGGAAAGGTCTTTCTTTCCTTGTCTGTTTATCTTTAAATTCCTTTTTAAAAATCAAAATTTGCAACTGCCAAAGTCATTCAACAGCTAACTAATCCATAGTTCATTTCAATTGATCTCAAAGTTCACAAAGATTTACTTTTCTAAGTGACTCGTCCCCATTTATATGTCAGCACAAATCAGTGTAGATCAGACAAGTGAACCAGAGCTTCCAAGAAAAAGCTCTGTGTTGGCCATCTAAAAAGTTATTGGAACAGACTTGCCCTTTGGTAGACATGCATTGGAATGGAATAATGTCTCTTTTGCCTGAAGACAAGCACTCAAGTGATGTCAGCCGTGCTTGAAGAGAACATTAAAGTATCCTTCTATTAAACAAATGGGGCAACAGATTCTAATAGCAAAGCAAAGTTACTTTCTATGTGCTTTATTGACTGATGCTTCATAGTTTGCTTCCCTTAAAATTATTTACTGATATGACTGTCAGTATAACTTTAAAATGTTCCATACCTACTAATTGATTTTTTAAATTATGCATTTTGCACATCAATTTTACTTTGAAAAAAGCAGTTTGTAATGTGAAGCCTCATTTTATTCAACTATGAAGAGCTTGTAGCAATAAAATAATATGCCAAATGCTATTTCTCAGTCGCAGACTTAAGGGACAACATGTTGAGGAATAATAATCATGATGAGTTGTAGATGATGAGGTAGAAGGGTTACGCAAATTGAATAAGTAGTGCAATACAGATGATATAGAACCTATCTGCAAGTTTACTATATGACAACATCATCTGCATATTATGCTTGCTTATTTGAAAATAAATATTATTGCCAAAGTAGTCAAAAGAAATATGTGCATTTCTCAAGCATTAGCTATGTATTAAGAACTTCGATTGTAGAATATAAGTTCACTATTGAAATATTCTTCTTTCTAAAGTTATGCTTATTTTTGCTAACATTTTCTAGGCTATTACCCTTCTGATTAGAATTTGAGAAAAATACATATTTTGAAATTTTTAGTTAACCTTAAATGCATACAAGTGAAAATATGGGGCAAAAATGGGATAAAAATAAAAGTGTTAGAAGTGATATATGACATTTTTCTTTACCTTGTCGATGTAAAAAGAAACAAAATTAAAAAATGATAGAAGACAACATTTCAGGGACACCTGTATTTATTATCTGCTTGCCAGTTGTTCCTTTATAACTTATTTCTCTGATGCTGGGTTTTATACTTATAGGTTTTTGTGACTGCTTTCTTGAAAGTAGTTTAATATGTACTGAATTAGACTGACCCTCATTGTTGTACCTGTATTTATACAGGTGTTGAACTACAACCCAGAAGTCTCTACACACCAAGAATCTAAAGATTTACTGTGAATTTACCCTGAATTCTTAAAAGAAGTGCACTTTCTGCTTTGCTTTTCTTCATGTAGTCAACCTTTTCTAGTAGAGGGTAAAAGAAAACACTACCAAAGAGAAGATGCTAGCTTTTCCCTTTAGCAATAGTTATAAAAGGTGGCTAGTGACGACACTCCATCAAGATTGCTGAGTAAGGAATTTGAATATAAAAAAATAAATTATGTGGTTTAATACGTAGTGAATGAAGCAGTGATTGTCTTAGATAAAATTACTATCTTTCATCCTGATTCTTTTACTCTTGCGGAGGGATGTGTTACAAAAGTACTAAGTGTGTATTTAGCTCCTGGTTTTTTCCTTGTGAATCTGATCCTCCTCTAGGCTTCCTCACTAGAGTAAATATAACCTTAATGGCCCAACTGCCCAAGCCAGAAACATGGAAGTGGTCCTAAAATTCCTAAGTCTCAAAAATCCATCTATTTCTCTTTATCTTCACTGCATCTCCTGGTGCAAGCACAGTCATTCTCACTAGGAGTATTTCAGTAACCTTGTAACTCATCTCCTTACATTGCTCTTAATTACTTCTAATCCATTTGTTATGAAGCAGTCAGGATTTTTTTTAAAAAAACCTGAAAAGCATAAAATGCCCCAATAATTTTCTATTGTATTTGGGATATTTGTAAAGTAGAATATAGTTAACACGGCTTTTTTAGACTCTGTGCAATCTATTCCCTATCTACTTTTCTGTGTTTATCTTGAGCCAATCTCCTTTTTGATTAATTACCCTCTTTCAGATATACTGGCCTTAATTTAGTTCCCTAAAGGGGCAAAGTTTTTCTGCATATAAGAACTTTCACACTTGTTCCCTCTGGTTGAAACACGTTTTCCTACTTTTTGCCTAGTCATCCTTGAAGTCTCAGATTAAATGTTATTCCCCCATTGAGGAGATCCCTGAAGGACCAATTTAAACTGGATATTCCCTGTTACTCTCTTTCATACTGTGCAGTAATCTACTGATTTAGCAGGTCTGAGGTATTTGCATCCTGAATTTTCCAGAGAAAAGTCTTTTTTGAGGACTATCTCCTGGAAGATAACTTCTGAGCCCTTGGAATATTCTGCTTGATAGGAGACTTTTGTATGCCTGACACCTTGGGCCACAGTGCCATTTTGATTAGCCAGATTATGCTAATGGTGTGATTTATGGTGAATGCTTGTTTTTGCTAAGGGAAGTAGAGTCTGAGTAGTTGGGGCCAGTCACTTGGGAGTTGCATGTCTTTGTATCTAGCCCCCAATTAAAATCCTGGACACTAAGACTCAGGTGAAACTCCTGGGTTGGCAACACTTCACATGTGTTGTTGCACATCATTGCTGGGAGAATTAAGTACATCTATATGTGACTTCGCTGGTAGGGCACCTTGAAACTTGTACCTGGTTCCTCTTTGATGTTGTCCCTTGTGCCTTTTCCCTTTGCGGCATTTTTTTCTCTTTTATAAACTGTACCTGTGAATGTAAATGCTTTTCTGAGTACTTTGAATCCTTCTAGTGAATCATTGAGCTTGAGTGTAATCTTAGAGCCTCTCCAAATAATTGTTTTCTTAAAAACAATTATTTCCATTTGTCATTATGTATAATTATTTGTTGGGACTTTGTTTTTTGCTTGACAGCCATACATTCTAGTGGAAATGAGACAATGAATTATTTTATTTCTCACTGCATACCCAGTACCTAGAATAACATAATAGGCACTCAATAAATTCTTGGGATATTAAAAATTAAATGTATAATGAAAATACATTAAAGATATTTAAAATACTAAGTGAAAGAATCTGAAAAGACTAAGTACTATGTGATACCAACTATATGACATTATGAAACTTTGTAGGCAGTGAAAAGATCAGTATTTGCCAAGGGTTGCAGGGAGTAAAAGATGAATACGTGGAACATAGAGGATCTTTAGGACAGTAAAACTACTCGATATAATACTATAATGGTGGATACATGCCACTACACATTTGCTCAGATTCATAGAATACATAATGTTCAGAGTGAACCCTCATATAAACTATGGATTTTGTAAGTTCATCAATTGTAATAATGTACCCCTCTGGGGGGGGGGAGGGGCAGTGTTGGCAACAGAGGAAACTATGCACGTGTGGGACTGAGGGATATAGTCCATGGGAATATACACCAAACCTGCTGTGAGCATAAACATCTCCCAAAAAATAAAGTGCATTAGAAAATTAAATGTACAATATTTGGTAAAAAAATAAATAGCTCTGAAAAACTTTTGAAAAATATTTGATAACATTGTCTTCCAATTTGATTTTGGCCTTTAAATATTATGCTTTAGATTTATGAACCGAATAATTGCATATGCTATTGAAAAATATGAAGTCACAATATTTCAGTTGGCATTACAGAATTGTGATGATTCTAATAATTGTGTTTTCACTCAGTTCTCTGAGTTAATATGTTCTCGTCACATTTGTATAGAATGCCTATAATAATCCTGAAGTTTGATATAGAGGGTTTTGGAGTGATTGATGTGATGTAAGGAAGAGAAAATGTGAGCAGAAGTGTTCGGGCTGGCTTAAACAAAATAAAGTGAAGCAGTGGGTGATGAGCTGTCACTGGAAGGAGAAGTCTAAGGCTGTGAAGAGCATAATTAATTAAAGGACTTTGCAACTTGCTCTTGACCCACATTTTAAATTGCAGAGAGTTAGTAAACCAGGACTAAAAATCTCTAAAGATATAAAGTGGAATAGACAATAGCTTGACTTATAAATTGGAAGAAAGGGAGTAATGAAAAATTAATTTAGGAGTTTAAAGAATATCTGCTGTAGTGATGGATAAGAAGTAGCTCACTATTTTCTATAAGTCCTTGAATTTATCTCCGTGTTCTGAGAAACTTGAAGTTATTCTTCCCTGGTTCTGTGACACTGTCTGCAGTTGATAAAAACTGATGTAGGAGGAAGTAGCAGAAAGAAATTAGGGGGCCATGAGAAACCAGTCATGATATGAGACAGGTAACTGAAAGTGAACATTTATTTGCAAAGATTTTAGCCTTGACTTCTCAGGATACATCCTGAAATGTTAATATCACTCATCTTCCTAATTCTAAATCAGATACATTCTGTTGCATGAGTTGAAATTCTCATTTTCTGTCTTTAATGGTGGCAAATACTGAAGTGGTCCTATTTGTTTTTTCTGCCTGCCTGGCATATGTTTCTCTTCATCTTGTTAAGGATCCAGGTTTCCCACTGAGGAGCTATCCTTTCTTGGCCACAGCCCTAAAATGTGACACTCGCTGGCCCTATCAGATATGCACTTGGAAATTTAAATCTAGAGTAGAAATATCAGCCAGGAACTGGTTGTCCCAGCTGCTAATCCCTGAAGAGATAGCCACTGAATGCTGCTATCTGTATTCTCAGAAATGCCACAATTCTTTAACTTTTCTGAAGCAAAATTATTTCTTTCAGTCTATGAGATACCAAATACAGACAGAGCTGGAGCCTCAAGGTTAAAGAATGTTAATCTCCCATTGCCAGGAAGAGCCACTAAGTGAATGAGGGAAGTGTTTGTAGGTTGGTGGAGATGTATCTAAGCAGATATATTTTTAGGGCCTCCTCGGAATGTCTCTTCTGGCAATGGTGTTTTTATTCTAGTTAATACATAATCTATCACTGAAGCAAATGATTCTTAGTACGCTTTTTATTGAAAAATTGGATCTGGTTACTGTTGCTCCACAGTAGAGTGACTTCAGTGAAATAAGCTTGTGGATTTTGGCTACTGCACCACTCCTTTTTTATTCATTCATTGCCATTCAGTAAGCATTTACAGAGTGTATACTATATATAACACACTCTGCTAGGGGCTGACGGGACTTCTTCCGCGAACATTTTTATGTGACTAAGATGATCAGCTTTGCTAGTTGGAAACTTAAGAGACTTGAGAAAAAAGCCATTTCAGACAGATAGGAACCATGAAGTTTTTAAAGAATTTTACGATATTGTGATTTTGTAAAACTCCTGCCCTTGACAACAGTTCCTAAATGTAGTCTAGAAATTAACCACATAAGATTTTAGAAGATTTTCCTATTAACTCAGTTTAATTCTTTTCCTTAAGTCCATTTATGCCTTCTTCCTCATCACTGTATTTAAGAAATAGCCGATTACTTACAATAATCTTTCATATAGTGAATTGTGATGATGAAAACAATCATTTGTATAGTCAAGGCAGTTACTAAGTCACTTTTCAGCCTTTTTTTTCCCTCCAGGCTAAGTAATCCAATTATGTTAACTTCATGCCATAATTAAAGATTGCTTTAGAAAAGTTTAATCACATTACTAAAATATCCCCCAACCAAACCAGGTGCCTGTTGAGAACTGTGGTTAGTGGCCTTGTAAAAGCTAAAGAGGTTTCATATTATGTGCTATTGTGTGTTGTAAACTTCCATCTGGCAGAGACCTCAAGGAAACAAACAACTAAAACCACTCAGTCACAACCATTGGTTTTCACTGGGGCTTGACACATAAGTAGACTACCCAAATCAGGTATGAAGCATGACTTACTGATTTTCAAAAATCCTGAGCACAGAACACTCAGTGTTTTTGCAATAATGTGCTAGAAAATTAGCTTCCACATCAAATAGGTTTGCATCTGATGCCTGCCCAGTGAAAGTGTAGAACAACCTTAGAACTATTAGGCTAAGTGAACTCACTTTCCCATGTCCTCTGCCCTCTGCTGGGTGGTCCAATTGCTGTATTACCTTACCAACTTGTCATGGTCAAGTGTGTGTTTGCCATCAGCATCTCTCTGACCATAATTTTCCTTCTTTCCTCTTTCGAACTACACAATTCTTACTTTAAACATAACTGGTAGGATTTAATTTGTTCTCTAGATCTTAGACCACATGTGTGTTCCGGATAACTTTATGTCCATCAGACCTCTTTCACCATTTTAAAAAATTCCTCTTCTGACTACTATCTAAACCTTAAAATAGGGAAGAAGAAAATGATCCTTTTTGTCTCATGCCTCCTTCGCTTCCAATATGAATATGATGCTGACCTAGAATTTGCATCAGAAGCTAAGTGATCCCTCAGTTTCAGCTTTTTCGGGGTTCAATATCTTAACAATTTGATATTCTGAGGGCCAAGACTAGGGTAAGTCAAGAGAGATGCTCAGGGTGCAGCATTTAAGGAGAGGCCCACACTCTCCTGCAAGTGTTGATTCAGAGAGTTCCTATCCTGGGCTCTCTGATTTTTACAAAGTATGCAGTGGGTATGCAGACATATTGGAATGTGGTTTGAGGAGGGGAATTTCATGTTTTTGTTATAATCCCAAGGCAGTATGACCCATGTGGCTGTGGGATAAAAATTCCTTGGATCCAGAAGAGGAATCCTGTGCATCAGTTTCTGTGGCTGAATCAAGGTCTTTATTCTGGACTGTCTGATTTTTAAAAAATCCTCTTTTGACTTGTGCTGATGTTATGAACTGAATTGTGTCCTCCTTTCTTCCCCACAAATTCATATATTGAAGTCTTAATTCCAAGTACTTTGGAATGCGACTATATTTGGAGTTAGGGTCTTTAAAGAGTTGAAGTTAAAGAAGGTCATATGCGTGGATCCTAATCCAATATGACTGGTCTTCTTATAAGAAAAAAGAGGGACACCAGTGATGCACATGCACAGAGGAAAGGCCATGTGAGGATACAGCAAGAAGGTATATATCTGCAAGTCAAGGAGAGAGGCCTTAGGAGAAACCAAAGCTGTCAACACTTTGTTCTCAGACTCTCAGCCTTCAGAACTGTGAGAAAATAAATTTCTGTTGTTCAAGTTACCAGTCTATGATATTTTGTTATGGAAGCACTACAAAGCTAATATATTTGATCATATGGCCAATGTTACTCCAGGAAAGTCCCAGTATATAAAATTTTCCCATTGCTAGCCTTGACCATGACCTTCCTGAGTACTCACACATGCACACTTAGCTTGTGTTATCATTTCATTCTTTACTCTTTAACTTCAAAGAAACTATACTAGGATTAAGAAATCCCTTTATGGTTTATAATTAGAATTTGAAGCCAAGCCAAGAAAGACCTCTAGAGGCTTTTCTTTGCTCCAGGAATAGGATTGTAAATTTTAATGGATTGACTCATTGTTCTTTAAGTTCGAGGCCATGCTCAGTCCCTGCTGTTATTACCTACAGTAGAAAATAATTGACTTCATGTCACTCTTGAATGATGGGCTATGCCTTTCTTAAAAACAAAAAGCTGGCTGTTTTCCATAATGTACATCTAATGATTGGGACTTTTTATTTGTCTTTTTAATTCTTTTACTTAATTTAAGGTTAAACTACATCTCTTCTCTTTTGTCTTAAACGCATACAATACATAAACTCCAATAGCAATAAATTAAAATGTTTGTAAATGAACCAAAAGGACACTTCTTTCAGGGAACAAAGAAAACCCTTAAAAATCAGTCAGAAATTTGGTGATGTTGAAAGCTGGTAATGTATGAAAAAACCCTAAGACTGGTGACTGGTGTGCTAGGATTAATACCACTGCTAACTGGCTCAAGTGTTCGTATTTAGATCATGTCTAGTTCTGGTGTGGAAGGATTATATAACAAAAGATAAAGAAAAACAACTGGAAAGCTAAGCTGTAGGCCTGAAAGGGAGCTGGGTGGAGATGTTGAGTTAAAGAGCAGAACCCATAGATTGTCTACAGGGGGCACCAGACCCCTGCCTTGTAGGATATGGTTGTCCTGTAAGATTATGGGATCCATAGTTTCCAGTTCTGATTTTCTAAGAGAAGCTAGCCCTCCAAATTTTAATATCAAATCTAATTTTAAAATGTTGGCAACTAATATATTTTTTTTGAAACTGTGCAGGCCAAATAAACATATCTGTTGTTCATTAATATTTCCATAGTTTCTAAAGTAGGAGCTGTGCAAGCATTCATTGACACTGAGTCCATGGTCTCCACTTCTGTAGGAAGCCTGCAGCAGTGATTTCCAAAATGCATTCCCTAGAGCCTAGCAGATCTTCCATGGCTTTGCAGGGCTACCTATGTCTTCCTTCCTTCCTTCCTTCCTTCCTTCCTTCTCTTTCTTTCGACTGGGTTAAGATTTTATTTGAACACAGGGTTGTTTTGGTAAATATATGTAAAGTGTTTAAAACAGCACTGGGCACATATTTAAGTGTTAGCTACTATTATTAGTACAGGATTTGTCAGACATTTTCTGTAGGAATAATGAGTTGATGTCCTAATTATTCTATAATGTCATTCTAAAGAAAGCCTATTCTTCAATTTCATGAAATTCAAAAGCATTTTAACACATCCTTAAGTTTTTATGATATTCAGAAATAGCTGTACTTTATATAAGGCTTTAACATACAAAAATCCAATGAGAGCCTTTGCTAGTTTGCAATCTTATTTTTTCTATTTTTGCTTTTAGATTAAAAATTTAAAAAGGTGTACAGTTTCATTTCTTATCTAGGTTACCCACAGCTGGGCTGTCTTGTGGGATCTTACCTTTGGATCTGAGAGTACAAATACATCCATCAATATTCTGTTTCCCAAAGGTATACTAATTCTCATGAATAATCACAACAATCATGGCAAATTTTCAGTGATTATAATTGAATCATTTCTCTGCAACTGTTGTAAGAAAGTCTGTGTTAGAAGCTGGTTAACCCGATGATCTCTCATGATCTTGTCTCTGACCTACCTCTGCAGTCTTGCACTCCAGTGAGACAAGTATGTCACTTTCTTATTCTGCTTGCATATTATTACCTCTGCCCAGAATGCCTTTCACCTCCCTTTGATTGTCAAAATCTTTTCCTTCTTTTGATGCTGGTTTCAAATCTTGCCTCCTCCAGAAAACTTGTCTTGCTCCTTTAATATTACAATCACCCTGTGCCAGTTTTGCTATTTTTTCCTTTCGAGACCTCTTAACAGTTTATTCTTGTATCTTTGAAGGTATATACCAAATTCTTATTATGCATATTTGCATATCTTCTATAGCTCCCTACTCAGCTTTATAGGGAACTGTAGATAGACCATATTTTGTGAAGTAATTTTGCACATATAACTAAACCTTAGTATCCCTGTAGCTTGGATTAGAATATTGACTCTTGATACCTGTTCAGTATCAGTTATAAAGCCCATCTATGGTTAGTGGTTGCAGTGTTATGTCCTAGATTTTTCCTTCAATCACACTTGAGCTAACTACGTAAACAGTGTAAGTTATATCAAATGTGTTTTAACAGTTTAACATTCTTTTCTCTTACTTTTGTTCCTATAAATGATGCATTTTCTTGACTCTATAACATATCATGTTTTCAGTGATATCTTGAGTTCTTGGTTAACTTAGAATGTTTCATAAACTCATTTTGGGCTTCAGGTAAATTTAAATTGTGAAACCTACCATTCTTTAACATAGTCATAGTTTCCCATAGAAGGCTGTATAAACACTGATATTCACTTTGCCTGTAGACTTGGGCATTTGGGAGGACTTTTATAGTGTAACCTGATCACCAAGTGACTTTCAAATGATGACCAACTGGTGTCCTGTAAAGCAGGGGTACCTGACCCCTGATCATGGATTGATACCGGTCCATGACCTGTTAGGAACCAGGCTGCGCAGCAGGTGAGCAGTGGGCATGTGAGTGAAGATTCATCTGTATTTACAGTTGCTTTCCATTGCTTGTATTACTGCCTGAGTTCCATCTTCTGTCAGGTCAGCGGCAACATTAGATTCTCATAGGAGCGTGAACCCTATTGTGAACTGCACATGCAAGGGATCTAGGTTGCATCTTATGAGAATCTAATGCCTGGTGATCTGAGGTGGAACTGAGGCGGTGATGCTAACTAGCACTGGGGAGTAACTGCAAATACAGATAGATTAACATTAGCAGTGAGGTTTGACTGCATAGAGATCATAATAAATCAGTTGCTTGCAGACTCATATCAAAACCCTATCAGTGTGTTGTAAGTTGATGTACTTAATTGTACAGCTGCATCTGATGACAGGCTTTAAGACAGAGTGTGACACTTATTTTAGTTCACACATGGCCCATTCATTATTTTATTTACCACTTCTATCCTTACCTAATTTTTTCAATGGTGAATTATATAATCATTTCATTATATATTATAATGTATTAATAATAGAAATAAAATGCACAATAAATGTTATGTACTTGAATCATCCCCAAACCTCCTCCCTCCATAAGCCCATGGAAAAATTGTCTTCCAAGAAACCAGTCCCAATCCCAAAAAGTTTGAGGACTGATGCTCTAAAGGCTCACAGATGATACTTGAAGAAAAACATCTTTAAAGCATGTCTTTAGAAATATTTTCTTTGTAGAGGTCTTTTCTTTTCTACTGCTCAGGTGCTCATGTATTACTGTTTGTCTGGGACTGAAGCCATTTATGTCTGTGTAATTATTATTATCATTATTAGAGACAGAGTCTTACTCTGTTACCTAGGGTACTATACAGTGGCATGATCATAGCTTACTGTAGCCTTGAACTTCTGGATTCAAGCAATCTTCCTGCCTCAGCCTCCCAAGTGCCTGAGACTAGCAGCAGGTCACTACTCGTGACAATATTTTAAATTTTTTTTGTAGAGAGGAAGTTTCATTATGTTGTCCAAATGGTCTCAAACTCTTGGCCTCAGGCATTCCTTCTGTATTGGCCTTCGAAAGTACGGGGATTACAGGCATGAGCCACACCCATTGTTAATAGTGACTCCTTTTATCCTCAAAAGTGTTTCCAGTTTAGATAATAAATTATGTTGTTCTACTCATAATAGCCCTCTGTTTATTATGGAATATCAGTTAGTAGAGTATTGGAGGGCTGTGGCTTGAGAGGAAATTACAGGAGCTAAACTGCAATGAAGAGAAGACTGACTTCTTAGGGCTGGGCCATTTTCTTCTTGAGTTTAGTAGCATTTAATAAGAGATCCCACAAGCAGAGTATTTCCTTCTTTAACACAGTATTCCTGATGACTTCATAAGGGTTATGGTAATGTAGGTGTGTGTATGTGCATGTGGTGGGCATAGAGGTGGGTGCTATTACTGTTGACATTCAGAGTCATTGATTTTCTTTCATGATAGGGTTGGAACAATAACAAATGTGGTAGCTAGGCAATCCAAAGGCTTTGGTGGTGAGCCTTGATGATAGTGGGAAATTCTTGAATTGATTATTGCGATAGAAGAGGCATCTTCAGAAATTTTCTGGCTTTTAGTAGATGCCTGAATCCAACTAGAGGTTACAGGTGTTTTCTTTTAGGTGAATTCTCAAGTGGACCTTGCCAACTAAGGTGTAGACTACCTTATAGACAAGCAGTAGGATTCCCAGGCCATTTTATCTGAGCTCTGTATAATAGTAATTTAAACTCACTTATTCTTCCAACAAGTTAGACCCTCATCTTTGAAATTTGTAGATTCATGCCATTTTTCTTGGCAATTCAGGAACAGTACTATGCAGCCAGAGTTAGAGACAACATTCAAAATAAATTTTAAGAGAGACAAAGGATTTATGATAAAAGAAAAATTAGATGTAGAAGACTTACTTTAGAGTTTGACTGCTAAATCTTTAAAGTCAAGGGACGTTTGTCAGATTTCTCAGTGCATGCTGAGTACTTAGCACTGTGTCTTCATAACTCCTCATCTCTTCGCCAGATTACACAGCAGGTTCTCAACCATATTACCCAAGTACAAACTGACCTAATTGATTTGCTGAGGAACATGATAACCTAGATATCATTTTGTGATAAAGGAATTATTATGGAAAAGTTAGAGTCATCAATCAAATTCTCTGAACAAACTCTACAGCAGTGGTTACAAGACTGGGGGCTATAGGTCAAAATCTCTATCCCCTTATTTGCTAGTTGTGTGACTCATGCCATATTTATATCGACTCTATGTTTCAGAGTCCTGTCTATAAGATGATGATAATAGCATTTACTTTATAGGGTTGGTAGAAATTGCAGGTAAGACAATGCATGCTGAGTACTTAGCATTGTGTCTGACACATAGAAATGACCAAGTATTTGTACTAACAATGTATTTTTGATGCTTTGACATCTGAGGTCTTGCTGACCCTGAAGACACTGGTCTTAGGGCTAGGCAATTCCTAGAGTTTAAATATGTACCTTTCACATGCAAACTAACCAACCCAGAACTCACCCTCTTTTATACTCAGGGCCCTGATTCCTCTGCTATAATCACCTCTTGGCCTGGTATCAACTTAGGACAACTGCTATGACTCAGAGCCTGTTAAAACTATTCTAATCAGCTTGTCTTAAGTCAGTTTACCATGCGTTGCCCATTCTTTATATGGAAATCACAAAGACCCTTGCCCACATTTTCCCCCTGTTCCCTCTGCCTCCTGACTGACCCAAGTGCTTCCCCACAGCCCTTCCTCTTGGATGTGAATAACAAATTATCTTTTGAGTGACAATCATCTGTTGGTCTCATTATGCCTAAATTATAGTAAAAACTTACATTTTAATTTATTATTATTATGTTAATAGAGAGCACTTAAAACTGATTTATTAGCCCTATAGCTAAAAGCTTCTACACTAATGTCTTTATAGAAAATTTCTCAAAACAGAAAACTCCCAAATTTTTAATCTTTGGTTTAAAAATTAGAGAACCTAGAAGCCAGGAACTTTGCATTCTAGATTTAAATTTATCACTATATTTTTCTTGAGCAAATTTCTCAGCCTTTTGTATAATGGATTTCTTACTTTTAAAATAAGTAACACAACAAGGTTGATAAACATATGATTATTAGCTGACTGTATGTGGTGGTTCACATTTGTAATCCTAGCACTTTTGGAGGCCTATGAGAGGATTGCTTGATCCTAGGAATTTGAGACCAGCCTGGACAACGTAGTGAGACCTAGTTGCTACAAAAATAAAAAAAAAATTAGTTTGGTGTGATGGTGTGCGCCTGTAGTCCCAGCTATTCAGGAGGCTGAGACAGAAGGATCACCTGAACCCAGACGGTCAAGGCTGCAGTGAGCCGTGATCATGCCACTAGTCTCCAGCCTAGGTGACAGAGTGAGACCCCTACTCAAAACAAATAAACAAACTAACAAATGAACAAAAAAGATTATTAGAAGAATAAAATAATAATATATAGAAAAGGTTTTTAAAATAAGAGAAAACATTATGTTAATAGGAAAATTGGTGATCCAATCTGACAAAGAAAATGAATCATTCTATTTTCATTGATAAATGTTACATATCTCAATTATTTTATGCAAGAAAAATAGGAAAAGATAATATAGAGACCACATCTAGAGAAATACATGCTAAATTATAAATGAACAATGCATGTCATGAATTATGCATCATTTAAAATTAGTTAATTAAAGAGATTCATATTAAATAATAAGAAAGAATTTCTGGTACTCGGTTTGAATCTGATCCTGAAGTAAATCACCATGTTGGAATTCCCACTGACAGCCATTGCAGTGTAAATCTCTCCATGTGGCTTGTTCAATGCATCCTTTCTAATGACGAGGGAGGAAGGAGAACACTGCCAATGTTGCAACAAAGGAATATGAAAGTGAGGCTATGAGTAGATAAGGGATTAAAATATAAAGAAAGAGCTTAGCATGTATCCATTTGCTTAACAATGAACCTTTTTAGCAAAAGCCATTTACAGTTTAGTGTCCATAAGGCCTTGGATAGTGAGGGCTCTGTTTTCTTCTTGGCTGATCTGACCTCTTCCAGTCAGTTCTCCCATTTGTTCTACTTTTTTGATGTTTCTTTAGTCATCTAGCATTTTGGCTTGGGTATTTTCTATTTTCCTTGGTTTATGGCCAGTTAGACCAGCTGGTAGCAATGAGGTCATTGGCCAGTCCTGGAGACAGCAGGGAGGGTCATTTGGCAGAGTGTTTTCTATGGCTGGAGCTTGCCTTCAGGATTAATGGCAAGAATAGCAGCCAGTATTTTTGTTTTGTTTTTAAGTACCCACTAAATATCAGGTGCTTCTCATGCACTATCTAATTGGATCCTCATAATTCTTCTTTAAGATGAGTGTTTACCACATTTCACTAGTTAGGAGACTTAAGCTTATGGAAGGAAAATGATTTGGCTCAGGTTTCATGCCTAGTGTGTGACCAAGCCAGGAAGTGCAAGCAGAGCTGTCTCACTCCAAAGCTTGTGCTCTTCACCAACGATTACTTCTCAGATGTTTACCTGGTCAGTAGAAGTCATGGGCAAGAAGAAAACTAAAAGCATTTGAAACATCTGTCACCAATGGAAAGAAAAGCTGGGTATCTGGTCTACTAATGGCTTCATCTTTATATGAGAAAGATGGTACATAATCATTTGGCTCCAGGAATTTGTGCCAATAACTTTCTTGACCTTTCTAGAGGCTCTAAAGATAGAAATGAACAAATAAACAACTGCTATCTTAGTATGTTATAAGAGACCTATGTGAGGAGAACAAATAAACGTTTTTCTTGCTACTTTGGGGATGTTATTTGCCTCTTCAGGGATGCATGCTTTTTCTCATCCCCAAACTTGAACGCTCAGAGAGGAAAACTCCTTGGTTGTGTCTTTGAAGCTTCTGGCATCTGCTTCAAGATGAAGTTAAATTTCTTTACCTAATCTCCTGACTGACCTAGTGACCCACAAATGGAAATTCCCATGGCCATGAATTTCTGAACCATGCATTTGGCAGTTACCATTTAAGAAAGGGGATTGCTAGCTAAACATGCCTGTCTGTACACTGTATCCCGTGAATCCTTTGAAGAAAAGGGTTGTGTCATATTCTTTTCAATGTATCAGACAATGCTTGGTATATAGGAAGTGCTCAATATATGCTGATCACTTTAGTCCACTTGACACCCAATGGGGAGCCCTGGAGAATTCTGTAAGGTTATAAATTGATATATGCCTAAATACTAATGTGACAATAGATAACAAATTTTATGTTATGGTAAATTTAAAATTATTTCATAGCATTATTATATGAGTCACTGAAACTGCAGAAGCTCTTCCTAATTGTAGCTCAATGGAATCACAAAATATTCTAGTAGATGCTGATGACTGTTGAAGGGAAGACTTGTACTTTATGATTAGGAAATATCATACTGCTTAGCATCTCTGTCTTCTCTGTCCCAATATGCATTTCCTTCCCATACATGTCCCACATGTTAAGCCTCTTGGGGTTAAGCAAAGTGCATTTGTTTGCATGTACTTGGGAGAATGATAGTCTCAAAATCTATGTTTAATGTGTATCCAATCCTCTCAGTTCTTTGTTTGTGCATACATAAGCAGAAGTAAAATCATAGAGTCTCTAAGGAGCAAATGATTTGGTTTCCCCACCTTCTTCCTATCAGTATGAGAAAATCAGGCACAAGCTGTTTGAAGATTATGTTAGAAGCCAAATCAAAGTCAAATCGCTAGCATTAAAATTTATGATAATTCAAATTACAACAAATACTTTTTTCTATTAGGTTAGTGAATTCGAGGAAAAGTCTACCTTGATTTATTACTCTATTGTTGTTAAGTTGTTCCCTTGAATTCAGCCTATAGAAATAGATTATTTTTCACAGGGCTTTCTTAATGAGACTTAGTGGGATAAAAGCTAGCTTTTCCTCTCATTTATTGCTTATGTTGTTTGTGTATTTTTTTCCTTCTCAATCCTTCATAAACACCTATTAACTGATTCCCTATGGTACCCTGGTAAAAGTATATAATTCAAGTAATTCAACAAATTAATGAAACAGAAATACTGACTTACCTCAGTTTTTTGTTACCATCTCATACCCTTCAGTTATAAATCTATTTCCCATGCACTTTTACTAGAATCATACATTGTGAAACTTTACGACTTAATCTTAGGATGATTTCTTTAAGATATTCTATTAGAAACTTCCAAAAACATGCCCCTGAGCATAACGCTTTCACACAGCATGTGTATTATTAATTTTTGAAAATGCAACCTTAGAAACCTATTACATTTGTCACATTGTGATGAAAACATTTACTCCTGGAAATGGTGTTAAGGCCATCAAGAAACTGAGTCATTATCATTACCCTTTCTGTATATACATCCCCTCCTGCCAGCTACCAGCTTTTCTCGGGTTAGTGATACAAGGCAAGTCAATGACATTAGGTTTGCAAAGGTTCATTTGGAAGTTGGGTGTTTTGTTTGAGCCTTTCTGTACTCTATTTTTTTTTTTTTGAGTTGGAGTCTCACTCTGTTGCCCAGGCTGGAGCACATGGCACACTCATGGCCACTCAGCGTTGACCTGCTGGGCTCCGGTGATCCTTCCACCTCAGCCTTCCAAGTAGCCAAAACTACAGGCATGAGCTACCATGCCTGGCTAATTTTTTATTTATTGTAGAGATGAGGTCTTACCAAGTTGCCCAGGCTGGTCTCGAACCTGTGGGCTCAGACAATCCACTTGCCTCGGCCTCCCAAAGTGCTGGGATTATAGGCTGAGCCACTGAACCTGGCCATATTCTATTAAAGCCAACACACAGGGATAATATTTCAAGGAGACATGAATGTGAACTCAGCTCCAATCTCTTCTCCAGGCCTGGCCTTTTCAGGTATTTTCAGTTTGTCAGGCCTCCATTTTTCTATAATCCTACTTGTCTTTTCTCTACCTATGCTCAGGCAATTCTGCCCGCTGAACTTCCTTTTCCCCCACCCCACCATCGAACATATATCCAAATATTGCCTGTTATTCAACTTATAATATCTTACATGCCACACCTCCTAAGAATATTTTTTGATTCTCACAACCAGAAATCACATATTCCACTTCGGTATCTCTGGCCTCCTTAATCTGTACGTACCCTTAAGCTATCTACTATAAAGTAGGTATTAGTGTTACCTACATGTAAGTCTTGCTTTCTTTTTTAACCGTACCCAGGATTTGTTTTAATCAGATATGGTAAGACACGCAGAAACAGACAAGATTGTCATGAAGGAAGAAGTTTTGATTATATTCATGGTCCTCTAGAAACAGGAGGCATGGCTAGCCACACAGGAAAAGCACCAAGTGAGAGAGAGAGGAGACTAGTGGACTGAAGCCTTTATTATGGTTTTCTTGGGAAGAAAGAGATGAAGCAAGGTAAGCATGTTTAGGGTAGCATAGTTTGAATTATTTCACTGGGCTCTGAGCTGTAGGGGATGGTTGTCTATGTCTTAGTTCTCTATTACCTTGCCCTGGGGTGACTAGGGCAGGGGATAGTGGTCCTGAATGTGAGAGATGGATAAAGGAGGTGGTTGGAGGTAAAAGCTCTGGACTGGTTGGTTTGCAGATCAAAGATGTGCTCAGGGGCGAGTCTTTTAATATTTCTAGGAATTTTTCTTTTCAGCACATTTGAATTCCTTGTAGATCCTAGATGTTAGGTCTTTGTCAGACATACAGTTAGCAAATATATTAGTCTGTGGGCTATCTCCCTGCTCTCTTGATGGTTTCTTTGGCTTTGCCAAAGCTTGCCAATTTGATGAAGTCCCACTTGTCTATCTTATCTCTTATGGTATGGGCACTTGGGGTTTTGATCAGGAATTGGTTGCCGGTTCCAATTTATATAAGGGCGTCTCCTGCATTTTCTAAGGTTCTTATAGTTTGAGGTTTTACATTTAGGTCTTTGACCCATTTACAGTTGATTCTTGTATATGGTAATAGGTAGGGGTCTTGTTTTAATCTTCTACATGTGGTCAGCCAGTGTTCCCAGCACCATTTACTGAATAGGTTCTCCTCTCCCCAGTGGTTGATGGTGGAGGCTTTTTCAAAGATGAGTTGGTTGAGAAATTGAGATTTTGCTTCTGGAATCTCTGTCCTGTTCTATTGGCCTATATGCCTGTTCTTGTACCAATACCAGGATGTTTTGATTGTTGTAGCTTTATAATAAAGTTTAAAATCCGAGAGTGTGATACCTCTTGCTTCTTTTTCCCGAGGACTGTTTTGGCAATTTGTGGTTGTTTATGTTTCCATATGAATTCCTGTATTACCTTTTCCAGGTCTGAGAAGAATGCTGCTGGTAATTTAATGGGTATTGTATTAAATCTGTAGATTGCCTTGGGCAGGATGGACATCTTAACAATGTTGATTCTTCCAATCCATGAGCATGGAATATTTTTCCATTTGTTTGTGTCATCTTTGATTTATTTGAGCAGTGTTTTATAGTTTTTGTTTTAAAGGTCTTTCACATCTCTGGCTAGGAGATGCCAAGGTATTTAATTTTTTTTTCAGGCTATTGTGAATGGGATTGTGCTTTTTATTTGAGTTTCTGTTTGATATGAATAGACACTTCTAAAAGAAGATGTATGAGCAGCTAACAGGTACATGAAAAAATGCTCGGCCTTACTAGTCACTGAAAAAATGCAAATTAAAACTACACTGAGATACCACCTAACTCCAGTTAGGATGGCCATCATCAATAACTCAAAAAACAACAGATGCTGGAGAGGATTTGGCAAAAAGGAAACACTTCTACACTGTTGGTGGGAGTGTCAACTAGTACAGCCTCTGTGGAAAACAGTGTGGTGATTCCTAATAGATCTAAAAATCGACCTTCCATATGGCCCTGCAATCCTCCTACTGGGAATATACCTGGAGGATCTCAAATCACTTCATAAAAAAGATACCTGCACATGTATGTTTATCGCGGCATTGTTCACAATAGCAAGACCATGGAACCAACCGTGCTACCCATCAAAAGAGGACTGGATTAAAAAATGTACATATACACAATGGAATATTATGCAGCCATAAAGAGGAACAAAAACATGAACTTCACAGCAACCTGATTGGACTTAGAATCTATAATACGGAGTGATCTTTCACAGAAACAAAGAACTGAGTATCACATGTTCTCACTCATAAGAGGACCTTGACAACTATTGTAATACTATAAGAAAAGGATTGGCAGTAGTGGGAAACTGCGGGGGTGGGGCGAAGGGGGGAGAGGATGTGGGATGGGCAGTAGTGGGAATCTGTCTGGGGAAGGGGGCACATCTCATCAACAAGCGTACCTGCATAATGAACATTTGCATACCTAGCCCTGAATTTTACCTCACATCTTTAAAATAAAAAAAAAGTTAAAAATTAGCCAGCCCTTTGGTAGGGCAGTCTTTCCCAGGGTCAGCAAGGCCCTAGTTGCCAGAGTGTTAAACCTGCAGAGACTAAGACAACGTTGTTCATATAGCTTCCTTTCTTAGAAATCTCTCAGAAATAACTCATCAGCAGGAATGCTTACTGGGAAGATCAGAAAGGAGAACTCTAAACATATAAAACATTATGTAAAATCAAAATGTCAGGTCCTAGTAAGGGCAAGGGTAAGGGACTGGGATTGAAGGTTGTTGGAGACATGCTCAGCTCTCTTTCTTTTGTTCTCTGTGCCCCTTCCCCCTCACTCTGCCTTTCTCTTCCCACTTCTCTTGAACTGCCTTACCTTCTGCTCTAGATTTTTTCTTGCAGTTTTTTCTTACTTGTGTTTTTTGTTTTCTCCCCGTAATTTCTACCTAAGTTTCTTCTCCGACCCTTACAGACCCTATTCTATGAGTGTTCTCTCTTGATATAATCTTTCAGTTGCTCCTGACCCAATGATTCTCTCCATATCACAAAATTTGCATTCTTAGAAGAGTAACTCATTTTGGCTTCACAATCTGTTGGAGCAAACCTTGTGATACCCAGGCAGGGAGTGGGTAGTCCGGGCAGTTTCCCTCAGAAGAGGTTGTGGGTATAATAGGACTCATGATTATTGTGTGTGATCGGTGTTGAGTTTAGGAAGGGGAAAAGACATGGACCTTTACCCTGTAGAAGCTTGCAATCTACAAGAGGGAGAATGGTTCATATGAACAACATAACTCATGAAAAAAAGCCCTGTGCAAATAATAAAGTGATATATGGATGATATTTAAAAAATTTATATTGATAATAACAATAACAATAATAATATTTAACATGTGCATATTACTTATTACATGCCAGGAAATCGATCCAAGTGCTTCACATATATATTCTCACTCAATCTTTAAAATAATACTTCTAGGTGTGTTTTTATAATTATAATAATTTTCATAGATGATAAAACTGATGCACAGAGAAATTAAGTAGTTTGCCCAAGGACACACAAATGGCAAGAGAGCTGATTGAAACCCAGGAACTCTGACAATTGTCTATGCTGATAAACACTCTACTATATTTCTACTATAAGTAGACAATGTGTTCCACATTCTTATGATGTGACATATAAGACTTTATGTAAGAATGGCTAAAGGACTGTACATTAAGCAGTTCAGTAGTACATGCAAACCATTCAATTTTCTATATGCTATGGACTGAATGTTTTTGTCCCAAGTCCCCCGCAAATTAATATTTTTGAAACCTTAATCCTCAGTATGTTGATATTTAGAGATGGGGTTTTTACGAGGTAATAAGGTCATGAATATGGAACAAGAGATGAAATTAATGCCCTTATAAGAAGAGACAGAGAGAGCATGCTTAGTCTCTTTCTTTCTCTATCTTCCAAGTGAGGACATAACCAGGAAGCGAGTTCTCACCAGATATCAATTCTTGCTGGCACCATGATCTTGGACTTCTCAGTGTCCAGACTTGTGAGAAATACCATATACTAGTTTAAGCAACCTGTGTATGGTATTTGTTACAGAAGCCTAAGCTAACTCAGACACTATGTACTTGAATATTATTAAACCTGAATATTATTAAAGTTACTACTCCTGACAAATGACTTTAGTCCAAGGAAAAATTACACATGTGCAGGTTTAGTACCCCTAATCTGAAAATCCTGAATCTGAAATTCTCCAAAATCAAAACCTTTTGAGTACTAACATGACACTCAAAGGGAATGTTTATTGGAGTATTTCAGATTTCCAGTTTTGGGATTGGGGATGCCTAACTGGTTAAGTATAATGCAAGTATTCCAAAATCTGAAAAAAAAAAATCCAAAATCTGACTATGGTTCCAAAAATTTGGATAATGGATGTTTAATCTGTGTAAGGATGCAAAGATAATGTAGTTCATATGCTGGGATGACATTTTTAGACACACTCATAGCCTTCAGGGAGGGGAACAGGCATTTGAGAAAATACACAGTTTTCCTAGTGAGTTGGGCTTACTCTTCTCCAGGAAGCCTGATACTGCCATGTCACCAGGATTCACTTACTTTTTGTTGGGAAGTGCATAGCCTTCCGTGGGGGAATTAATATGCAATAGAAAATTTCACTTGGTGAGATTTTGCTGAACCAGTCACAGTCTTAGTCCCGTCTAGTTCAAACAAAAGAACTCTCTCCATCATTCAACCCAAACAACCAGATGGTAAGCTAAGTACATTCTATATATGTTGCTACCCAACTATGTTTTCCAACATTTTTGGCTGCCAGGGAATGCCACTGATAGCATAAATATGTCAGTGATAATTTGTCAGTATGCCCTACTAATGACAGAAACTGTGACTATCAAAATGATTTAAAAGTTTGTCTAAGCAATAGCTGTCAACCTAGAAATTTTGAATAGTATCTTTGCATGAACAAGCATGAAGATAGCAACTGGAATATGAACTCTTTTGAATTTTGGTAGGTATCCCTTTAATTTCATGGAGGCCAGATAAATCCCACTGATGACTTACAAGAAGAACACTGAGTTATGGGTATTTTTCTAAAGACAAGGCTTCTATCAACATTTTACAATATTCTAGAAGTACACATTGCTGTATTTTCTTTTTTCTTATTTGTATGCACATTCCAAATCTGATATATGGAGAGAAATTATTCTTTTAAAACAGAATTGATTTCATTTTATTGAACTAAGATGTAATGTGACTTTTAGAAGGAAACAGATCTCCTTAATGTTTTGTCTGTATGTTCTTATATAAAATGAGTAGAGTATAACTTGAACAAATCAAAAGACACATATAACTACCTCAAGAAAATCACTTTGTTGAAAGATTCACAAATAGAAAGCAACCCAAGAAAAGATATATTCTTGATTATGCAGTTTCAGAAGCTGGGTTAAAAAAGAGTGAGTAAAAGAAAAAGATATACATTTACAGTAGAAAACAAACAGAAAAATCCCCATCATGAAAATCACTCCCATAATATAGGAAAATTGATGACAGTCTATTTTCTGTGGCCCTCAATTCTTCGAAAATGTCTTGATATATTTCAGAGAAAATCGCTGAGATCTGCTGTGCATGCAATTCTGCTCCAGCTCCTTTCTAACTGGCCAAGTCTCTCTCTTTTATTTATGACTTTGATTATAATGTTAACAACCACCACAACTAAAACCAGATAATATACTGGCCTGTGAATAAGGCATACAAACTGCAAATAAATGCATTTAGAAAGATATTAGTATCTTGAATCAGAGGTACATGTTAAAATATTATTGGACTGCCTTTTTGAAAAAAGTTGGTTTTGTTACTTTATTTACGTATTAGGTTTTATTGCAGGCTGTATTATATTTTGACAGTTCCACAGTGAAAGTGTATTGTGATGCTACTTAGGACTGCAGAGTGGTGCTAAATCCTCAGATAATGGAATAAAACTACTTAGAAAACATAGATTTAATCAAGTATGGTTTGTCCAGTTTGGTTTAAAAATGACTTTGCTTGAAACGGAAATAGTGCAATTTCAGGAAAGAGTAAAGATTTTTAAAATGGAGAGAAGAGGTTGAAAATATTGCTTTTACCTTTTAGAAAGGAAGTGTGGCAGGCCATGAAAGAAATCAAAGGCTGGACAGTGGTCATTTTCCTGCAGAAAATGCAGCAGAGTGTGCTTCAGGAAAGTGCTTTCTTATTCTTCTCAGGTCACCTACTGGGCATGGAGAAGGAATCTGACACTACCAATATATGCTGTTTCTTCTTCTCAGGTCCCAGACCTCTCTGTGGTAGAATCCAATACAAACCAGGAGTGCTTCCATGGAGGGAATTCTTGTCCAATTCTTCAGTGGACCTTAACATTCCAGTAGGCTGATGAGGGAAGAGAGAGTAGAGTCTTAGATATGTATATCACCACCTCCCTTATCTGCTATATACTCCTGTTCTCCTTATTGTGTCCTCATGAAATTTGCATTTAGACTCAGTCATGATTGCTCAGCCTTTCAAGTCACGTAAGAATGAAGTTGTTACTATTGGTTCTTTAATCTACTCTTACTCCTAAAAACTGATCTACAAGGTGTGATTAGAGTGTCCTGTTCTGAGCCCTATTTTGAAGTAAAAGATCATTTTTGGCAAGAAAATTTGTATCCCTTACTCTAAATAATTTTTCTCTTCCAGTATTGAACTCTTGCTCTGAAATTTAACAACTGGGCAATTTTCATGAACACGTGAAATCTATATATGTTATCACTTACTGATAAGCAGTAATGACTATAATAGAAGTTGAAATTAGTTTAAGAATACATTGATTTGGCAGTGAATATATAAATATGACATAAATGACTGAGATTGCTAATAATTATTCTTGATCTTACAGAAATGGGAATACTTTTGAATGACTATTGAGAAAGAAATTATAAAAGAATCAGGAGATAAACTTCTGAAGTTTCCTTTAGAGAATTTCCATTTCTAAAACCATATCTACATTATTAGTGCTTTGAAAAATATCACAGAAACCAAAGTAAATTGGCAAGATTAAAGCAGAAAAAGGCCATTGATAATTAAAATTTTGGATAATATTTGAAAATATGACTAATAGTTTCTGTTCCAAACATATTTGACTTGCTTTGGTTCATTGTCTTGGTCATTGGGGTCCTAAAGTAGGAAGGTGTGTTGTAAATGTTTTCGTTTGGAAAATATGTATGATATAGTTGTGTTATAATTATATTGCCCAAAAAAACCTCTTTTTATTTTTATTTCATTTTAAAGATGTGGGGTACAATTCAGGATTAGGTATACAAGTGGTCATCGTACAGGTAAAGTTTAGGCCTCCCTTTGGTCTCCACTTCAACTGGTTTGAGATCAGGTACTCTAATTGATGTTGTGTCCCTCCGGCCCCCACTCTGGCAGTATCCCACTACCGCCAATTCCTTTCTTATAGTATTACGGTAAATGTTCAGGGTTTGCATATGAGTGAGAATATGTGGTACTCTGTTCTTTGAAAAAACCTCTTTTTAGATATAGATAATCTGACTGAAGCCTTACCAACACCCACTGTGGACTGATAATCTTGAGAGACACTTGGCAGTAAATATGGCATGAAAGAAAACATCTAAAGTTAGATTAAAATATCTAAATACAGTAGATTCCATAGAAATTAGTGACATGGAAAGCAAAGGCCTTGTTATACAATGATAGAGAAATCATCAATTCAATTTCTTGCTTAGAGTGTGTGGACAGAGTAGAACATAATAGCAAGCAGAGATTTACCATGGAGGGTCCATGATAGGGCAACAGGTTAGTGGGAGAGACATAGTTTGTGCTCCTTTAGCAGTCTGTTAAGGAGATTCTTTGCACTCTTAGCTGCTCAAGAGGAAAATAAACTGATTGTCATATCAAAACAGAAATTTGGAAGATGACACAAAAAATGTAAAATTGCTATGCTACTCTGCTTCAGCTAAGTCTCCCAGCGTGACTCCTATCAGGCAGCACAGATGAAGGACATCACAAAGTTCTGCCAAAAAAAAAGCTACAGAATTGCATCATGTCACACAATAGAGAAACTTGGCCTTAAATTGTGAAATGGAAAATAGGCTATCCCTTCTTTCCTTTACCAAAATTTGGTGGCCGGCTGTTGGTAAGTCCAACCCATAAGTTTTCCTTTCTCAAGCCCAGGGTTGGAGCTTGGGTAAGGCTTTTGCCAGTAGACTCCTCTGTGGACAAAGAAGGTAAATAGAAGTCCAATAGTGATATAAAAGTGGTTCTGGAGTTTTCAGAGTACACAGGCCCCTCTATATCTAGGGAAGGGAACTCTGAAGTTGTTGAAACAAACACATGTATGTGTATTCTTAGTCTTTTTTTTGGATTCTCTTACTGAAGGCCTGGCTGGGAAGCACTATGCATCCTGGATCCCTTGAAGACTGTTCTAACACTGGTCTCCCCCTATCTGCAGAGCATGAATTGTTCAAATATGCTCTAGTAGGAGTGCACTCCTACAAGGAAAATGAAGGAGATGTTGGTAGCAATTAAGATGAGTAGATGCTGCTACACCTGGATAGGTTGGGGAGCTGGAAGAAGAACTGGCAATGCAGATGACTGAGGAGATGAATAGAATCAGGAGGCAAGGAAGGCACGAGTTCATGTTTGACTGGGAAAGACTCAGCTAGAGACCTACATATCATTGGACTCACAATGACTTCAGAGAAATAAGTTTATAACAGCTGTGAAGGAACATGGCTGGGTGGAAGTGCATCATAGTAAGAATAGTAGGAAAAGAATGTTTGATACAATGAATTGCTTACAGATTGTCAGGTAATCTGACATAGAGATGTGACTGAAAGTAATATCACTTTGGCAGAGTATTTAAGACTAACAAGACTACTGATGTATTTGAACAATTTGTTAAAAAAAAAAACACCTGGGGGATAACACAAAAGATCCCACAGCAAAGGGAATGCTTTTAATTAAAGACTATAGTTTAAATCCCTCCCCCCCCAAGGAACATATAGAAAAATTATGTTGAGTTAAATAACTCATACTCACATATAATTACTATTAACACTCTGGGTGTTTTTTTCTATTTTCAATGCATACTTTAGTTCTTTCCTTGATGTTCTACTATGCAAATAATTTTATATCTCACCATTTTTATATTCCATATTATGCTATACATTTTTTCCACATAAATTATTTTCAAACATCATTATAAATGATGCATGATATTATATAATGCAAATATACAAAATTTACATAGGTATCATCTTATTTTTTGATATTTACATTAGTTCTATTTTATGCCTTTGCCATTCATGCCATAATAGATATCTTTTTGCTCAAATAACAACTATATTTTGAATTTTTTTCTTGGGTGTGATTTCTAGATACAGAATATTAAGTCAAAAAATGTATTGTGAAGGTTGTTGCTTTATCTGACAATTTTCAAACTTCTTTCCTCAAAGAAGTCTGCCCACAT
Source organism: Tarsius wallacei (assembly GCA_963574415.1). Classification (NCBI taxonomy): domain Eukaryota; kingdom Metazoa; phylum Chordata; class Mammalia; order Primates; family Tarsiidae; genus Tarsius; species Tarsius wallacei. The sequence continues at coordinate 32,100 of CAUYQG010039955.1, forward strand.
CTGTTTACAGGAGGCACTATCTCTTCCTTGCTTAACCATGTTGAGTATTTAGATTTCAAAGTCTTTGTCACTTAAGAGAAGAGAAATGGTGTCTCCTTTGAAGTGTTTTGTCTGACTATCAGTATGGTTTAACATTTTTCATGTATTTTATTTATACATCTGGCATATGTTTGTGAGGATCTATGATGTCTCAGGTAATGAATCAGATACAGCAGAAAAGAAACAAGTCCAACAGCTTGTGGAATTTACATTTTATAGAACACAGGCCACAAAGGAAAATGAAACACTAATGTGATAAAAAATAATGTTGTTACCTAATTTTGAAAGATGGTCAGGGACGACCACTCTGACAAAGTGATATTGTAAGAGAGATATTGATGTAGCAAACAGACAAGCCATGGGAAGAAGTCATGCGTGAAGAAGAACCAGCGAGGCGATATCTTTGAGGTAGGCACACATTTGGTGTATTTGAGCAATTGTGAGAAGGACAGCATAGCTGGTGGGGAGTGAGGGAGATGGATCATGGTAAAACATGACTTAGGAGAAGTAGCTGAGGGCAAGATGGTGTATACAATGGTAAAGATTCAGAATTGTATTAAAAAGTCTATTTTTTCCTACTGATCTGCAGTTCCTTCTCTGTCATATTATGAATTCATGTATTTGTGGGTCTGTTTCTGGATTCAATCTGTTTTTACTTCTCTATTTTTCGATTCCTTTGTTAATGCCACATTGTCTTACTTATTTTAGCTTTATGCTCTTGTTCTTTTTCTTCAAGGGTGTCTTGAAGACGTTACACTTCCACATAAATTTTAAAAACTAACTCATTAAGATAAACAATAATGACAATAACAATAAAAATTGTCTGAGACTTTGTTAGGAGTAAAATAAAACTATAAATTAATTTGAAAATAATTGAAATATTGAAAATATTTAGTCTTCCAATTCATAAATAAGGTACCTCTCACAATTTATAAAGATCTTTCTTAGTAGAGATCAGTTTCTCAGTAAAGTTTTATAAGTTCTCCCGCAGAGGTCTTACATGTGTTTTGCTATATTTATTACTGGGTATAATATATTTTATACTATTATGAATGGCATCACTTTATATTTCTTTTTCCGTTTATTACTTGTATATAGAAATATAATTTATTTTTGTAAACTGATGTTGAATCGAGCAATCTCAATAAACTTCCTTATTAAATCAAATAATCTATTTGTATGAGTAGATTTTGAAAGTTCTATAGAAACAATCATTAAGTAAGAATAAAAAGACTATTGTTCCATCTTTTCTAATTTTTATGCCTTTATTTTGTTTTCTTCTATTACAGACTGGGTTGGACTACAGTTATCATATTGTTTCATACTCACAAGAGAAATATTTTTAATGTTTACTTATTAAGTGTAATATATAGTTTTTCTAAAAAAAAATAACCTTTATCAGATTAAGAAATTAATTTCTAGTTCTAGTTTCTTTTAATAGCATATTTATTATAATTTTTAATTATACTATTAAAAATCATATCTATTGATATAATTTTTTCTTTATTAAAACAATTATTAATTTTCTAATGTTCAAACCAAGCTTTTATTTTTGTTTTACAGTCAACTTGGTTATGATTTATTGTTTTTTGTATATTCTCAAATTTCATTTACTGTTTTTTGTTTTTAAGATTTCTTTGCATATATGTTCATAAATGAAAATGACAAATAGTTTTGCTTGTTCATTTTTCCTTTGCTGGCTTTGGTTTCAAGATTAGAATAGTCTTCCAAAATGAGTTGGGTTACTACCCCATTTTTTGTTTTCTGATAAGATTGTATCTTATCAAATGTTTATGTCCATTCATTTTTGGAATAACTCTCCAGTGAATCCATGTGAGACTAATGGTTTCTTTGTAAAAAGAGTTTATTCAAAAACAAAACAAACTACTGATTCTATTTCTTTAGTGATTATAGGAAAATTCACTTACTTTCTTTCCCTACCCTTTCTCTCCTTTGTATTTTGTTATCTTTTTAAGAAAAATTGACCACTTCATTTAAAATTCTAAGTTTTTTGTCACAGAGTTTAAAAATATTTCATAATATATGAAAAAATCTATAGTATCAAAGATGATTCTTTTTCATTTCTGATCATAGTTATTTGTGTCTTTTCTCTTTTTGTGATTACTCCCTGATAAGTTTTTTACATTATATTTTTTATTAACCATTTTTTTCTTATTATTCTCCTCTGTTTTCTACTTGTTTATTATCTTCTGTTTATTTTATGATCTTTGATTATTTTACTACTCTTTTATTTACCTTTTTGAGATCAATCCTTAACTCATTAATTTTCAAACCTTCTTTGCTTCTAGTACATGCATGAAAGGCTATAAATCTTTCTTTGGAAATTTTCTCTGAAAAAGAACTACTTTACTTCCAAAATTCAGTTCAAATTATTTTCTGTTCAATTTCTTTTTGACTCAGGGATTACTTATGTGTAGTTTTTATAATTTCCAAATACATAGAGATTTTCCAGCTCTCTCTTTTTTTTTCAAAAACTGATTTCTGACTTAATGATATGGTTAAAAGTCATTCTTCATTTTTCATTTCTTTGAAATTTGTTGGAGTTTGCTTTACAACTTAGTCTTGCCAATAAAAAAATAATTTCACATATCGTCTTGTAACACATATTTTATTTTGTAAACTCTAGGGTTTTATACATATGTATACATATATATATATATATGTTTGTGTTTACACACACAGAGAGCAGGCCAATTATGTTTGTTGTTTGCGTTCTTCTTATATGTCTACTTGTTTTCCCCTTTTTTATGGGTTACTGAGAATTATGTGTTAAAATACTGAGATTATAGATTTGTCTATTTTTCTTTCTGTGTGTATCTGTCAACTTAACTTCCCATTTTGAAGTTTTGCTATTAGAAATAAGATCTTCCTGGTGAATTGAACCGTTTTATAAGTATTAATACAGGCACATCTATTTTTCTCCTTCAGTTTATTAGTCTTTGTTATTTAAGTGGAACATTTTGACCATTTACATTTACTATAATTGCTGATATATTTGGAATTAAATCTGGCATTTGTTTTGTATTCTCCAACTGTGCTCAATCTACATATTTTCTTACTTTCCTGTAGATTATTTATCATTTCATTTATTTAGTCTTTTTAAACATTATTTAAGCAGTTATTTTACAACATGTATTTCTAGCTTACCAAAATTAATAAGTCTATACTTTCATTCTCCTCTTGGATAATACAAGGGTCATTTTACACTGAGTGTCCCATCCCTTGGGGTCCCAGCATAACCTGGGGTATATTTTATGACACCACCTTGACCAGACTCTAGGTCATTATTTCTGCCCTTGCAATTTTATGATGCGGCCCAAGTTTAGCCTAAGTTTGCAGATTTATGCAAGTTCCCTCAAGGCAAAAGCAGCTATGGTTCTCTTAGAATTTGGTCCTCCTGGAATTTGGCCTGATATGTCTCTGCTATCTGAGCAACTCTTCAAATATTTTAAGGTATGTATTTTTAAAATGCACAATTTAGCAATTAAAATTGATATGAAAAATGTATCCCATTAGAATTGGAAAGGAAGTCTATTTTTACCTTATAGTATGTTAAAGGTAGTAAGTTTTTTCTGCCAAATTTCTGACAATTTTTGGAATTTGTATTTAATATTTTCTTTGAGGATTCTACCTTTCCATGTATGCTTAGAAAGGTTATTCTATTTTGTGATCAGGTAAATATTTATTTACATTTTCTTCTAATTTGTTACAGTTTTTTTTAACACTAAATCTTTGAATCATCTGTATATTTTGGCATAAGATAATTTATGTGGAATAAAATGTATTCTTCTTCCCAAATAGCCTAAAATGTTACCAGAATAATCTGTTGAAATTGTTTTCCAATACTCTATTCACTTGTAATACCTCATTTAGTTTTCCATGTTTTTTATTGATATGTCTATACTTGCTTTAGTAGCATATTAGTTAAATTGTTATTTTCCTATATCATATTTTAATCTCCTTCAAGCCAGTCTCTATTACTCTTTTAACAATCAATGAATACTTTAAAAAGAGCAACTTTTAAACATTAATTTTAAAAACAATAAGAGCATATTACTTCATAATAATGATACAAAATAATGCCCTTAGTTCATTTGTGTTTACGAAAAACATTTAATAAATATGAAAAATATTAATAACATTTTAAATGCCTGTAGTTTAGGGTATATTATTAGCTTAATGTTATGAAATATTGGTAGCCTGAATCAGAGTAGAGGCACACCCTGAAGCATTATAAAATGCATACACTTCATTCATTTGTTCTAAGTATCCTGAAATGAAGGTTTGAAGAAGTGAGATCCATAAATTTTTCATTGTTTGATGTGTAAAAAAAAAAAGGAAAACCAAAATGTTGCACAAACCTAATTATAGACAGATTATTTATTCTATTACAAATACTAGTAAAGAAAAAGTCTATCATCTAGTTTTAAGGTCAGAAGTAAAATACATTTCCTGGATTTTTTATTATTTTCAGAAAGGGTGATATACCACTCAGAAAACGTATTTATTTTGTAATGGTCAATAAAAGATTAAATAAACAAAGTCTAATGTAGGTAATTTTAAAAGTCTATTGCCTGGATTTTGGAGGAGACTAATGAAGAGATCTCTCTCATGGAACATTCTCTAAGACTATGATAGGCAACAAATCAAGTTTTCATAAACTTTAAAAAGCCGAAATCATATCAAGCACCTTTCAGACCACAGTGGAATAAAACTAGAAATAATTCAGAGAAAAGCTCTCAAAACCAAAGAAATACATGGAAATTAAATAATTTTCTCCTGAATAATCCTTGGACCAGTAATTATATCAAGATTGAAATTTTAAAAATTATTGAAAAAATAACAATGGCACAGGTTATCAAAACCTCTGAGACACAGCCAAGGCTGTCCTCAGATAAAAACTTATTGTATTTAAGGTATACATGAAAAATACTGAAAGATCACATGTTGCTTACTTAACATCACACCTCCAGGAGCAGGAGCAAACCAAACCAAAGTTAGCAGAAGGGGAGAGATAACAAAAATTAAAGGACTAAAATAAATTGAAACAACAACAACAACAGCAAAAAGATATTAAGGATCAATGAAACAAAAGTTGGTTCTTTGAAAAGATAAACAAAACTGATAGACCACTAGCTAGATTAGTTAAGAAGAGAGATGATTCAAATTAGCTCAAGTCAGAAATGAAAATGAAGACATTACAGCTGATATAGCAGAAACACAAATGACCACCTGAGGTTATTATGAACCTCTATGCACACTAGACAATCTAGAGGAAATGGATAAAGTCTTGGGACATACAGCCCCTCAATCTTGAAAGAAATAGAAACTCTGACAAGATTAACAACAAGTAGCAAGATGGAATCAGTAATTAAAAGTCTCCGAAGAAAAAATAGTCCAGGACCTGACAGACTCATAGAAAAATTCTACCAGGCTTTCAAAGAACTGGTACCAATCCTACTGAGGGTTTTCCATAAGATTGAAAAGAAAGAAATTTTCCCTAAGTCACTCTACAAAGCCAATATCTTCCTAATGCCAAAGCCAGGAAAATATACAACAGAAAAGAAAACTGTAGACTAATATCCCTGATGAGTCAAAAATACTCAACAAAAATACTAGCAAACCAAATTCAATGACACATCAAAAAAATAATCCACTATGATCAAGTGGGTTTTATTTCAGGGATGAAAGGGGGGTTCAAAATACACAAGTCAATAAATGCAATTCACCACATAAACAGAATTAAAAATAAAAATCATATAATCACTTCACTAGACACACACAAAAAAAGCATTTGATAAAATCCAGCACCCCTTCACGACAAAAACTCTCAGCAAAATAGGCATAGAAGAAACATACCTCAAAATAATAAAAGTTATGTATAACATACCCACAGCCATCCTGAATGAGGGAAAGTTGAAAGAATTCTCTTTCAGAACTGGAACTGGGTAAGGATGCCCACTTTCACCACTCCTATTCAACATAGTACTATTAAGTCCTAGCCAGAGCAATCAGGCAAAAGAAATAAAGGATACAAATGTAAAGGATGAAATCTAACTATCTCCACATACTAATGATATGATCTTATACCAGAAAATTCTAAAGATTCCTCCAAAAGACTCCTGGACACGAGAAATGAATTCAGTAAAGTCTCAGGTTGCAAAATCAACACACAAAGCAGTAGCACTGCTATATACCAACAAAGATCAAACAGAGAATCAAATCAATAACTTAATACTATTTATAATACCTGCCAAAAAATTAAAATACATAGGAACATATTATACCAAGGGAGGTGAAAGCTACAAGGAGAACTACAAAACGCTGATGAAGAAAATCATAGAGGACACAAACAAATGAAAAACATTCTATGCTAATGGATTGGAAGAATAAACACTGTTAAAATAACTATAATACTGAAAGTAATCTACAGATTCAATGCAATCCTTATCCGATTATCAACATCATTTTTCATTGAATTAGAAAAAAACCCTAAAATTCATATGAAACCCAAAAAGAACCAGAAGTTACGAAACAATCCTAAGTTACGGAACAAATCTGGAGGCATCACATTACCTGACTTCAAATTATATTACAAAGCAGTAGTAACCAAAATAGTATGAAGCTGGTACAAGAGCAGATACATAGACCAATGGAACAGAATAAAGAATTCAGAAATAGCCCAAAATACCTAAAAACCAACTGATCTTTGACAAAGCAGACAAAAACATACACTGAGAAAAAGCACCCCATCTAATAAATAGTGCTAGGAAAATTGGATAGCCACATGCAAGAAAATAAAACTTGGTCCTCATCTCTCACCATATACAAAATTTAACTCAACGTGGATTAAAAACTTAAATGTCAAACTTGAAACCATAAAAATTCTAGATGAAAACCTAGGAAAAACTCTTCTGGACACTGGCCTAGGCAAAGAATTTATGGCTAAGACCCCAAAAGCAAATGCAAATAACACCCAAAATGAACAAATCGGACTTAATTAAACTGAAGCTTCTACACAGCGAAAGAAATAGTCAACAGAGTAAGTGGGCAACCTATAGAATGGGAGAAGATATTTGTAAACCACACATCTGGCAAGGGATTAATATCCAGAATCTACAATGAAATCAAACAAATGACGTGAAAAGACATCTCTCAAAAGAGGATATACTAATGCCCAACAAACATGAAAAAAATGCTCAGTATCATTAATTATCAGGGAAGTGCATAGTAAAACAACAGTGAATTACCACCTTACAGGTATGACAATTATTAAATGAGATACTACCAGTCAGAATGGCCATTATTAAAAAAAATAAAAATAAAAAAACCCAAGAGATACTGATGTGGATGCAGTGTATAAGTAAACACTTATACATTGTTGATGGGAATGTAAATTAGTATAACCTCCATGGACATTGGCATGGAGATTTCTTAAAGAACTAAAAGTAGATCTATCGCTCGATCCAGCAATCCCACTACTTGGTATCTACTTAAAGGAGCAGAGAAAAGACACCTGCATTCGTATGTTTATTGTAGCAGAATTCACAATTGCAAAGATCTGGAATCAACATAAACTGATTAGTGGATAATTGAAATGTGGTATATATATATACCATGGAATGTCATTCAGCCATAAAAAAAACAAAATGAAGTAATGTCTTTTGTGGCAACTTAGAATTGGAGAACATCATCCTAAGTGAAATAATTCAGGAAAAAATAGTGCATGTTTTGATTTATAAGTGGGAGCTAAGCTAAGGGTCTGCAAAGGCATATAGAATGGTATAATGGACATTGGAGCCTCAGAAGGGGGAACGTTGGAAGTGGAAAGGAACAAAAAATCACCTATTGGGTACAATGTGCACCTGATGGGGGTGGTAGGTGCACTTAAGTTCAGACTTCTCCCCCTAAAGCTATTGGAATTAAAAAAGCTTTATTTATTATATAAAGAGTAGAACAATAAAAAAGGAATCTTTTGCTTTCTTTAGCAGTACATCTACTAAAAATTGAAAGAAATCTATTAATGTTTATGTGATAAAAGAAGGTACATTCTTTTTATTTAGGCTGACAATTCTGACACAATACATAATCTTTTAAAGATATATTAAAACATAGCACAGAACCTGTTTTTTATAACAATATTCATTTCAAGAGCAAATGTGTTTTAGGTTGCCTTAGATGTCTTCTGATCAAAAAAGGATTCTAGGAAAAATTATGATGGATGTATAGTCAAGCTTACATCATCATTTAAAACATCTTCCATTAGTTTATTTGTCTGCTATTAGTCTCAGATTTTCCACCAATTTAAGAGCTCTATTTGGAAAGTCAGAAATCCTTTTCTTGATGTTAAGTTTATTCAGAATTGTAAGAGAGCCATTTAAAGAAAGGCTGTCTGAATTTACCCTGCAGTGAATGCATTGTGGTTACTGTGAAGAAATGAGACAGTAATCTGTGAAAAAATCTTTCTTCACAGATCAACATATTCATTATTTGTGACAATCAGACCTCTAATAAAATGTGTTCTGACAGATAACATTTGGGCAAAGATTATATGTAAGAAATAAGATCCTCAAACTGTTATCTTGTAGATCAGAAGGAATATTTATTGTTTATTACAATTGTGAAGTTTAAAACTATCTGTGTTACTTTAAAAATTCACAATTAAGCCGGGCTCGGTGGCTCAGCCTGTAATCCCGCGCCTTGGGAGGCTGAGGTGAGTGGATTGCCTGAGTCTGCGGGTTCGAGACCTGCCTGGGCAGGCGAAACCTCATCTCTACAATAAATCAAAAAAATTAGCTGGGCATGGTAGCGCGCGCCTGTAGTTCCGGCTACTCGGAAGGCTGAGGCGGAAGGCTCGCTGGAGCCCAGCAGGTCGAGGCTGCGGTGGCTGGAAGCGGCCACTGCACTCCAGTATGGGCGATGGAGTGAGACGCCAACTCATTAAAAAAAAAAAAAAAAAAATTCACAATTAATGTTACAGGTTCTATCTTATGAAGTATAGAAGCCAAATAATATTCTAAAAATGCCAGTTAAAAAATCATTCTATGGAAATTTGAAAAAAATAAGTTCTTAAGAAGTCAATGTTTTAAATTTTATGTTTGGGATAAGAACTTATTTTAAAGAAATATATGCTGCACCACAAATTTTAATATTTGAAGTAATTAAGACTGTGGCATATGCAGTTAGGGCAGAGGAAACTCTTACATCAATTGAGGCATTCAGAAAATATATAACCACAATTCTAATTATTTAATTTTAATCACATAGACTCTTCCTGAGATCAACTAGTTCTTTTGAACAATATTATTTTTGCTTTTCTGAAGTAAATTTGTCAGAAAAACTTGATGTTCTTAATTAATTTTCAGGAGTTCTCAGTTTCCTAATACAACTTAGAAAGAAGTAATATACAAATTGATACAGAGAACATCTCCAAGTTCCTAAGGCTTCATGGAAGCAGCTTATAAAGTAGAGAAGATAATTTTTATCACCTGCTCCACTTGGTGCTGTATTCCTTTTATACTTTCCCTTTGACTGGGCATTATAGACATCTGGCTATTTCTCTGTGCAGGGTGTCAAATTCTCAGATAGCCATGATGAGTGTGAGTCATCTCCTGGAGATAATAAAAAGGCAATTTTAAAGTAGTGAAACCAAGGTGATGTTCAAGGAAATGCTATAAGGAATCATAAAATAATGAACAAAGAAAGAGAATTGAGTTTGAAGCATAGAACCTGTATCTTTGAACTTATCAAGCGTGGTCTGTGGGAGTTTATTGAAAAACTAAAGAGATGCTATAAAGAGACATGGTCTTAGTTGACTGGATGCATACAGAATTACAGAAAGACTATATTTATATTACAAAATTTAAAATGAGGGAATAAACTGTTCATATAGTAGTTTATTAAAATGAGTCCTTGAAAATCCAATACCTTGCTATTAACAGAGGTGTATTTAGGACATGAAAGCATGAAAGACATGAAACTTACTCTTTTTCATACCTGATTTCAAAATAGTAAAAGAAAAAAAATGTATTTTTGTGCATTGTGAGACCTGAAATTTCATGCATTGCCTCAACATCTTTAAGCCTCACAGGGCCCTATAGGCCTAGTTATAAGTTCTATGATTTTGTCAGGTATGTCCTATCTATCAGCAAAATTATTTAAGCAAGTCAATCATATTCTCCCATGGGAACCAAGGGTTACCCCACAGCCCCTGCTGATTCACTGCCACCCCCATGGCATGCAGGTTCTCCTCCTCCAGGCTGTGAGTATATGTGACTAATAAACTCTTGTAATGTCATCTGTCCAGTCTTGGGTGTTGTATGCTTGGGTATCTGGAAAATTTGGGGGCTTGGGATCCCTTCTTCACCATGGGATGAATAAAAGGTGATCAGATTAGCTTGTAGATATAACCTTTGGTGTTTCTCTTATCCTTTCCCAAATGCTTGCTCACAGCTCTTTCAGCTTTAGTCAAGGCCAAATGAGGAGTTAATCTCTTAGAAAGTTTTTGTTTTGTTGTCAGTTTTTGCAAAAAATTGTGTTAAATTCTCCCAATGCATTGTACCATACTATTCTTTCTCTACCCATAATGCATAGTTCATTAAATTCTAATCCAATAATGCTGCAAAAAAAAGAGAGAAAAAATAGTTGAAAAAATTGTAATGCTTTTTAATAATTTTTCCTTGAATTCAGTCCAAATAGGACTGATTAGAAATCTGTTTCTAAGAAGAAAGACTATGTACTTTTAAAAAAAGTAATTCTTGTGAGCCCTTGTTCGTATGCAGTGGAACAAAACTCTGTGACAACATATGAAGAAAATAAATCATCCTAATATGTTCACCAAAGCTTATGCTTACCAGTGGCAATGAGAATGGGAGTTAAGTCCATAGATTAGAAGCTGCAAACTCAAATAATGACAGGAACCAGGCAGGTAATTAAATAGGAGAAGCAGAGTGTGTGGTGATCTAATTTTAAATGTTGGCAACTAATTAAAATGTTTAAAAAATACTGTAGAGGCCAAACAAAATACATCTGTAGACCACATGTTTAAGGGTGACCCTAAAGCAACCTAATAAAATCTTACTCATTCTTCAAGGACTGTGTTGTATACCTGCTTTTCTAAGAATCTTATTATAGAAAAGGCAGTCCAAGCTGATCCTGACCTTCTTGTAGTTTTTATTGAGTTAGTAATCAGAATTACACACTGTAGCACCTTTGCTGTCTCATTGTTTCCTCAGTGGGGCTTTTATTTCCCATGAAACTGAAGGTCCTTGGGAACAGAGACTGTGTATGATGTTGCTTTCATTCTCCTCAGACTGGTAGCACTCTGAATACTCAGTAAAAAATAGCGATGACATTAGCTAACATTAAGTAAAGTTTTTTTTCCCCATGAGTCAAACACATTTTAATAGCTTTTATTTATATAATTCTCACAGCAATCCTCTGTGGGCAGTGCTACTATCCCATTTTATTGAAAAGAAGAAAACCTGAGACACAGAGAAGTTAAGTGGCTGATCATGCTCACACTGCTGCTCATGGGGAAGTTAATAAATCTGGTCAGACTAATAGCCAAGTTCTTCTCTCAGCCACTATGCTACAGATATTAATGAATTCAACATAAGTGATTCTAGCCAAGAGTTTCAATTTTAATCTTTGTTATAGTTGTTAATGAGTCTTAAGATGGCAGGCTGGAATACTGTCCTCTGTCCATCTTTTACTCATTTTTGAATTTTAATAAGAAATGGAATAGTAGAATTAACATAATTCAGTTATGCCTATAAGATGACAAAATAGCTAGGCAATTGGTTCAAACTCTGTTAAAAATGTAGTGTAGTATCAGTTAAATTTGCCAGTCTGGTAATTCTGTGTTTGCAATTGGCAGTTTAACAACCAAGTAGGAAATATTGAAAAGTTTTTTGAAAAGAACTTATGGAGAAAAAGTGAAGTCCTCAGTGGTGAGGAAATTTCTCTTTCTGCAATTGGATGTTGTGGATAAATTACTGGTAGACAAAGAGAAACGAGCTTAGGGCTTTATTACTTTGGGTCTGTCAGTGTTTGACTCATTTCATTAGCATTTCCTTTTCACATGGAAAAGAAATTATTCATGTACTGAGCCATCTCAATGTGCATTCAGGATTATACAAATATTTGATAATCATTTGTGGGAGCAAGTTGCTGCAAGAGATTGTTTCAGTAATTTTTACTAGCTATTCTTTGATTACACAACAGAATTCATGAGGCAATACACAAATAATGACTGTGTCTTTCCTCTCTGAATTTAAGAAGAAAGCTTGCTGCTTATACCCACTTATGTATTTTCTGGTAAGTTCTGACACCAGTTGAGAATTGGTTTGCTCTCTGGCTACTGTGAAAGTCTTAAAACTTTGATTTTTAGTGCCAGGATGCTCATACTATAGGAAGTTATAGAAAAGCACAAAGGTAGAATCCTTGGTTTTATCCAGCCCAATTCCTTTCCTGACCAGAATAACTTTAACTCCGTCTATGCAGTTGCAGACACAAGAGGCACATGGCCTTTGGACACAGCTCATTGTATGACTTTCTACATGATGAGGCTACTTTGACAAATGTCTTCAAGCCTTCCTACTATTGCTCAGACTGAAATCCCATCTTCACCCCACTACATATATCTGCACCTAACATTTTGCCATCACCAAAATAGATTTTAGCTCTTCTGCTAGAAATCAGATCTTGTCTATCCTAAGTCCCTGTCCCTCAGGACTGTGCATTCTTTTAAATGATAATAGGTGCTAATGGAATAATTTGATAGACTAGTCTCTGATAAAGTTACTCTTCTCAGATAAAAGTCAATTTTAGCCTAGTTGAAATGCACAGCACCTTTAGAAGGTCACTAAGAAGTGACAGGAAAATCGGAAATTTCTGACAGACCAATCAAAAGGAGACATTTTGGTGAGTGAGGCCTTTTATAACTCTACATCTTAGACCAGCTAAGTGGAGAGCAGACAAACTGCTTATCAAAACTCTTAGATGTGCTCTGATTCATGCAACAGTAACTGATTATTAATCTCTCTCTCTCTCTCTCTCTCGCACACACACACACACACACACACACACACAAGCTCTGACCCTTTCCACTCCCTGCAGGTTGTATAAACATTAGCATACTTGTAGACAGACTGACTGACTGACTGAAAACATAGCAATGAAAAAACATGAATGCAAATAGCATAACAAAAGCAAATAAAAATGTTATCCAGTGTAATTTGACATTTAGAAAAATATTTTAAAAGTCCATCATTGGACACAAGTATTAGTTAATATAGGTTACCAGGAAATATTTACAGAATTCAGAATCTGTGCATGCAGAGGGAGATTCTGGAAGGGAGACTAGTAGGTTGTGCTCCTACTCTATGCCATGACTCCTGCAAGTGCCTGTCATAAAATTTTATGTAATCTCATACATTAATTCTGTGAAGCAGGTATTATTATATACATTTTTGAAAATATGAAACTGAGACATGGTGGCAACACATGTTAGATCATATAAAGAAGGATTATGTACAAGATTGGAACATGGGTGAATTTTCCAATAACATCATGCTACAGGCAATCAAGGTTGTTTTCAGAATGTAAGGAAAACAGAATCCCACTAGTTAACAAGCTATGTCATATTTATAACACATATGACTATCCAGATGTTGAAAATGTAAACAACCCTTACAGACTGATAAAACATTAAAGAAAAATCAGCAAAGGGAGACAACTGCTATATCACAAAACAGAAAAGTCAGTATCAAAAACCACAAATTCTGTTTCAATAGTAGGTAAAGAAATTTAAGCTAAATAGTAGTAAATCACAATTTTAACCAATCAAATTGGTAGAAACTCTAAAAATTTCATAATATTAAATTCTGTAAGGAATGCGGTAACTTATGTATAAATGCTGGTGGATAATTTGGTATCTCTAGCAACAGAAACTTGCCAATATATATAAAAAGCACATGATAAAATAATCCTGCTCAAAGAAATATATCCTACAAAATAATCAAGGAATCACACAAAGGTTTATATATATAGATACATAATCTGATGAGACTAAAAAACTTTCAATAACTGAACTGTTTCACAGCTGAAGAATGGCTATGTATACTTTGTTATGCCAATCAACGAATGTTTTACAGTTATTTAAATGGTCACAAAATACGGTTAAGTAAAAAAGAAAAATTAAATAACATGTGTGCATGCACACACATATTAATGTGTAAAATGTATCATATTCCTGCATATGACGTGAAATCTATAAAGTAATATTTGAAACATTTTTATGTGTTGAGAATGCTTTTAATGTTTAATATATTTCTCTGAATCTTTAACAATTAACATGCATTATGGAAAAAAAAAGTGTACATGTGCCTTAATAACATCAACCCTCTATTTGCTGCAAGATAAAGAGGTAGCCAGGCAGCCAGAGCTCCAGACCTGCTTCTCTTCAGTTACTAGGTTGCTACAATGTCATGGCCCCAGCAAGGAAGACCCAATGTTTCTGTGCACTGACAGGGTACAGAAAACAATGAGAGTGCTTCCTGAAGCTGGAAGGCTGGGATTGATGCTGAGCTTCATCAAGGGCATGCAAAGCCACTTCACAGAAGAAGTGAGGGTGCTGTAGGATATCTTGATGCTGTCCTAGCCTGGAAAACAGCATGCTCTGTTGCATCTGCATGCCCAAGGTACTGCCTGTTCTAAGCCCAGCCTCAGGAACTCCTTGCAACTTTATTTCCTAGAGAAAGGTAAAAGAGCATAAACAACCTATCTATACTGGCTGAATGACCTCAGCCTACTGGGCAGGTACACTTAGATGAGAATGTCTCTCAACTGGTTGCTTCAAGTCTTGACCTTGGTCTTTGTGTTGGGACAACTAAAAACTCTGGCCTCTGTGGCTATCCTAAAACCCTCTAAATTCATATCTCTAGTGTTCTTTGAACTCTCTGCCAAGCTGTGTGATGAGGGAAAAATAAATACCAGATTTTTTTTTTAATAATAAAAAATGTGATAATTCTGCTTCTGTCCCTAAGGAGTAATAGGATTTGCCCATTCACCTTTAAAAAAAATAATCCAGGCAAAATATATCAAATATGGGTTGCAGGGATAGAACATCAGGCAGAACAGTGTACTAATCCCTGATAGAGGGAAAACAAACATGATACTTACCTCTGATTGTCCTACTTTATTGCCTGGAGAGAGTTTCAATGCCACAGTGCAGAAACAAGGAAGACAGGTGAAGTCCAGTAATCTTGAGTTAGAAAGGCAGAGAGTAAAATTCCATGAGGCCTACATGTTGCAATTTTCAGGGAAGAGTACTGGAGATGAAAGAGCTTCACAATGAGAGGCGGGGCCGGGTGGTGGTGGGGAGGTTTTGGAGGCCTACACAAGCTTTCCTTAGGGTCTTAAGCTGACACTGATCAGTTCATGCTTCTGAGGAAAGTACTTGAGACCAGGGAATGAACTACTAGGAAGATAGAACAATCCACAAAGTTTGCACTGGGCTGTGACTATTTCATGTTGTTTTAAACAGCAATGAGAAACCTGGCGATGCTCGGGACATCAGGTAGAGTACTCAGAAGTCTCGGTAGTGGGCCAAGTTAGTCTAGAATAAAATCTGCTCTGGTCCCACCTAACAAAGTTTAAAGTAAAGCCTTGAAAGAATTAAAATGGTTTCTCAGTAACTTAACTAATCTCCAGATCAAAGTTCAAGAATATTTAAAGGAATATGAAAAATTCAGTACTCAATTAGGCAAAATTCATAATGTCTGGCATTTCAGCCAAAATTATGCAAAGAAGCAGGAAAATGCAACAAATAATGAGAAAAATGAATAGAAGGAGACAAATGAAACAGATGTTATAAGTAATAGACAAAGAAATTGAGTTATAAATGGATTTCTCATTCAAGAAGGTATATGAAAGAATGAATATATTAAGATGATACGCAGAAAATATGAAAAGACCTTATTTAAACTTCTAAAAATTGAAAAATACATGTCTGGATAAAAAATACAATACATGGGATTAATAACAAAGTAACTGCAGATAGATACTGCCGAAGAAATGATTAATGAATATGAGGACATAATAATAGAAACTTTCCAAACTGTCACATACAGAAAAAACAAACAAGCAAAAATCTACATCAGTGATCTCTGGGACAACTAAAGATTTCCTAATATATATGTAATAGCAGTCCCCAAAAGAGAAGAGGAAAGTACAGAGAAGCCATTTGAAAAATAATAGGTCAAGAGAATAAGACAAGCCACAGAAGGGAGAAGAGATTTGCAAAAGACACATCTGGCCATTGCTTTGCTAAGCTCTGGTCTGGCCATGTGACTCTTCAAACTATGGCCACCATGTCTCCTAGCTTTGACCCCCTTCCCTACCTTGGGGAGGTGAATCTCCTCTCCATTCTCTCTCATTTTCTCTAATTTACTTTCTGAATAAACTATATTTTCCAATCTAAAAAAAAAAAAGACACATCTAATAAAGGGCTCATATAAAATTTGCAAATAATTCTTAAAATTCAACAATAAGAGAACAATTCAATTAAAAAATAGGCCAAAGACCTTAATTGACAGCAGACCATAGAATGTACAGTATACAAAAGACAAATAAGCGTAAGAAAAGATGCTCAAAATTATATGTCATCAAGAACATATAAATGAAAACAACAATGAGATACCACTATATACCTTCTAGAATAAAATACAGCACACTGACAACACCAAGTGCTGGTGAAGATGTGGATCAACAGAAATTCTCATTCATTGCTGATGGTGGGAATGCAATATAGCCATCTTGAACTGCAACTGGGCAGTTTTTTTTTTTTTAAACAGAATCATACTCTTACCATACAATTTAACAGTCACACTCCTTGGTACTTAGCCAAATCAACTGAAAACTTACTTTCACACAAAACCTATGTATGGATGTTTATAGCAACTTTCTTCATAATTGTCAAAACTTGGATGCAACCAAGGTGCCTTCAGTAAGTGAATTAATATATAAGGTGTGCTACCAGACAACAGAATATCATTCAGCACTAAAAACAAATGAGCTATCAAGACATGAAAAGACAAAGAGAAAGGTAAAATTTATATTAAGTTAAAGAAGCCAATATAAAAAAAGCCACACACTGTATGATTCCAACTAAAAGTATATGACATTTTTGTAAAGGCCAAACCAAGAAGACATAAAAAGATTAGTGGTTACCAGCGGTTAGGGGGCAGGGGGAGAGAGCACAGGGTACTGTTAGGGCAGTGCAAATATTCCATATAATACTATAATGGAGGATGCATGACATTATACTTTGTCATAACCCATAGAATGTACTATACACCAAGACTGAGCCCTAATATAGACTATGGACTTTAAATGGTAACAATGAGACAATGCAGGTTCATTGATTGTAATAAAGGAACCACTGTAGTGAAGGATGTCCATAGTGGTAAGAAGTTGTGTGTGGGGTTGGGGGAATAGGGAATATATGTGAACTTTCTATATTTTCTGCCCAATTCTGTGTACCTAAAACCTCTCCAAAATTTAAAGTGTATTAAATAAAAAAGTGCTAAAAGTTTTTTTCCAAATTTGATAAAAATGATAAACTCAGAGATCAAAGACGTTTAACAAGGTCTAAACACAAAAAGCAAACCAACCAAAAATGACACCACAAAAATCCTAATCAAATTGTTTATAACCAGAGATAAGGAGAAAATTATAAAAGCATTTAGAAAAAACTAAAGATACATTGTGCACAGAGGCACAAGAGAAGAATGAGAGCAGAATTCTTCTCAGCAGTAATGCAGTCTAGAAAAGAGTGGATTGAAGCAACATCTTTAAAGCATTGAAAGAAACAAAACTTGTCAACATAGAATTCTGAATCTGGTGAAATATCCTTCAAAAATAAAGAAAAAATAAAACCTCCTCTAGAAATACAATAGCTGATAGAATTGATTACTAGCAGACTTGTATTCCAAGAATTGGTTTTAAGAAAGTCTTTTGAACAGAAGAAAAATATTACCAGACACAAATCTGAGTATAGACAAAGGAAGGAAAAGCACTGGAAATAATAAAAGGTAGGTAGATATAAGATTTCTGTATTTTATCTTATTTTTAAAATCTCTTTAAAATATAATTGAGTGTTTCAAATTGTGTCTGTCATCTGTATTATGGAGTTTATAATATAAATATGTATATGTGTATATAATGGAGTTTATAACATATGTAGAAGCAAAATGAATGACTACAATAGGACAAAGACTGAAAGACGGGAAACAAGTAGAGTGTGGTAAGGCTCTTTTACTGTATAAGAAGTAGGTTTACTTTGACAGAATGGGTTTGGCAAAGGTTTGTTAAATTGGACATAAAATGCATAAACTATAGAAAAAAAGGTGATGAAATTGTACTTAATTGAATTTAAAATCCAAAAGACATTGATGTATCAGTGAAAAGGCAAGTTATTGACTGGAAAAAAAATTTTCAAAACATTTGTCTGACAAAGGGCCAGTATCTAGGCTACGTTAACAACTCTTACAACTCAATATTAATAAGACAAAACTGAATTTTAAAATGGCCAAAATATTTGAACAGACATTTTACCAAATGAGATATATGGATATTATATTAATACTTTAAAAGTTGTTCAATATCAATGGCCCTTTATTGAAATGTAAATTAAAACCACAAGGAGCTATTCATACATACCCCCTAGAATCACTAATATTAAAAAGAATATTATTTCAAGTGTTGGCAAGGGCTCAGAATAAATGGTACTCTCCTACACTCCTGGTGGGAATGTAAAATAGAAAGCCATTTTGGAAAACAGTTTGTCAATTTCTTCAAAAGCCAAACATACACATAGCAAATGACCCAGGTATTCTATTCCTTAGCATCTATCCAAAAGAAATCTAAGTTTTCACAGCAGCTTTATTTGTAATAGCTAAAAACTGGAAACAACTCAAATATCCATCAATAGGCCAATGGAAAAATGCTCCAAACGATGGAAAGTGGATAAAAAAGAATGAAAATTTAAAACCCAACAACAACATAGATGACTCTCAAAATAATCATGCTGCATAAAAGAAATCAGATACCAGCCCCCTTACAAAAAGGAATCAATATAGTATAAAATTTTTGAGAATGAAATCTAATCTATAAGACATAAAGCAGAACAGAGGTTGCCTAGAGAAGGGAGAGTTGTAGGGGGGGTTGAGGGGTGGATAACAAAGGGGAACAAGAAACATTTCAGTGATAGACTGTTTAGCATCTTGATTGTGCTGATATTCTCATGAATGTCTACATACGTTAAAACTAATAAAATTGATTTGCATCTCCTTGATGATTAGTGAGGTTGAACATATACACGATGAAATACTTTGCAGTCATAAAAAAGAACAAAATCATGAATTTCGCAGCAACCTGGATGGCATTAGAGTCTATAATACTGAGTAATCTCTCACAGAAACAAAGATCTGAGTATCACATGTTCTCACTCATATAGTGGACCTTGAACATCTACCATAATACTATAAGAAAAGGACTGACAGTGG
>CAUYQG010039956.1:0-10009 GCA_963574415.1 Tarsius wallacei
TAGTATAGAAACAATTAAGAAGTCATGCTGAAAAAAACTAGAAAATAGGAAAGGAACAAGAAAAAATGGAAACAAGTTTTGTGGGGGAAAAAAGTATGATTCACTTTAAGGAAGCTAATTAGTCAATGAGCTAATTAAACACATGACCATTGGAAAAATTACACAAAGAATTCTCTTTTTATTGTTTCCTTTGGATTAGATGTGGAATAGGACTGATGACAGTAGACATCTTTGTCTTTATTTTGTTCTGAAGGAGAAGTTTTTCAACAATTCACCACTAATTACATATGCTGCAGATTTCTGTGCTTAAAAAAAAAATGAGTGGAATAATTTAAGCACATTCCCAAGAAAAATATAAAAACTTTTTGTGATTGCTCTTTTGCTGTTGATATTGACATGTATGATGGTGTTAAATTATACCAAATGATTTTTCTGTATCTGTTCTCGTAGTGTCATCATTTTGTTTCTTAGTTTTAAAGATTGTTTGATTTGAAAATATTAAGCCAACAAGAATCCATTCTTGTATTAAACTTGATTTGTTCATGGTGTATTATAGTTGAAACGACTTTGAATTCTGTTTGGCAGACATAAGGTGTTAATTCCATTTAATTTTTTGTGCTTGTTATTAGTATACAAACCTTTGATTTTCCTTTCATATTGTTTTTACCAGTTTGGTATCATTTATAGATGCTTTATACACACTTTGGGCAGTGTTTTTGCTATTTAGCTGCTGCATAAGAGATTGTTCAATATTGGTGCTATTTAGTTCTCAGTTATGTGGAAAAGATCAGGAATTCAGGCACCAAAACATGGAATTCATTTGTAGGAATGTTTTTCCATAGTGATGCTGTTTATTGAGTAGATACATAATCCTTGAGATTCCCAGGTTTGACTGTTTTTCTATTTTTTGTTTTATCATTTTATGAATTTCAAATTTATTGTCCTAAACTTGCTTATAACGTAATGTATGTGTCTCTAGTAGCCTAGTCACGGTGCCCTCTACATTCCAGCTATTGATAACGTGTGTCTTCTTTTTTACTTTCTTGATGAGTCTTGCCAGGGATATACCACATTTTTATGATTTCTGAATTTATTTTTTTCCTCTCATGCCTGATTAACCCAATCTTCATATCAGTAAGATTAAAAAAATTCATTTAAAGGCGGTAATCTTCTTTAGAGTGGATCTTTTCTGTCTTTACTTGCTTACTGTACTCCTGTTAAATTTTTTAATTGATTTCCTGAATGTTTCCTCTATTCCTAATGTGCCAGATATGTTTTATGTGGTAGAGGTCATTGTTGAGATACAAGAGTGGAAAACAAACAAGTCAATATGGACTATATTATAGAGTCTACGTTTTGTGGTACTTTTGAAAGTTACATTAATAACCAAAATGTTTCCGGTTCTTCTTTGTGCTGTTTCCCTGTTGCTCTAGGGGTTGGCATATGAATCCTTTACTTATCTTGCTTTTCTGAGTTAAGAAAGTACCAATTCATGTAAAAGCAACCACATAACTGGAAGTGTCCACTATCCCCTCCTTTTTTCTTCTTTTTTTTGGTGGAGTCTCTGTCACTCAGGCTGGAGGGCAGTGGCACACTCCTGGCCACTGCTGCCTCGACCTGCTGGGCTCAGGCGATCCTTCTTCCTCAGCCTTCCAAGTAGCTGGAACTACAGGCACGTGCCTCCTTGCCCAACTAATTTTTTTGATTTATTGTAGAGATGAGGTCTCGCCAAGTTCCCAGACTGGTCTCGAACCTGCGGGCTTAGGCAATCCTCTCACCTCGTCCTCCTTAAAGTGGTGGGATTAGAGGCGTGATCCACTGGGCACAGCCTATCCCTGCTTTTCTGTTGTGGTCTTTTTGTCAGATTTTATTTAAAACTTGATATTGATAATTATTCATTTTTTCCTTTAATTTTCTTGAATGAGGCAATTGTATATTCAGTTACATGTGCAGATTTTAGGCTAACAGCTCAGTGAATTTTGCAAATCATAGTTTACATATAAAATACCATTTAGCATTTTGGCTTAAAAATTAGTTGTCTTTTTAATGTTCTAATTTTCCATTTGAATTCTTTTTGACATATTGTGTACGTGGTACAGTGTAGTATAATTTGTACATTAAAAATATTTCATATGTTATTTGTTGTTCATTTTTAATTTCAGTTTATTGTGTCAGAAAATATACTTTATGTTATTTCAGTCCTTTTAAGTGTGTTGAGGTTTGATCTGTGGCCTAGTAAATGGTTTACATTGAAAATGTTCCATGTCTACATGCAAAAAATATGTGTTCTGTGGTTGTTGGATGGAATGTTCTCTATATGTCTAGTTGTTTTTATAATATCATTCATATCTTGGATATTCTTGTTGATTTTTGTTTTGATTTTGTGCCTCAATATTCTAGCCATCATTGAAAGCAAGATGAAACTGTATGAGTGATGAATGTGATCATTTCACAATATTTACATATATGAAATATAATGTTGTATACCTTTGATATATACAATTTTTATTTGTTACTTATACCTTAACAAAGCTGGAAAAATGTTTTAAAAAGAGAATTCGTTTTTGTAGTTTCCAAATATTATAGTTAAATTTTCTGTTTTTCCTCTCAAATCTGCCAGATTTGCCTGAAGAATTTTGGGGTTATGTTGTCAGGGACATTTCTATTTATAATTGTTATATCTTTGAGATCAGTTTATCCTATTATTATTAAAATAGCTAGTAATATTTTTGTCTTATTTTGTCTGACATTAATATATCCAGCTTTCTTATGGTTGATCTTTGTGTGGTATTTTTTTTTCATTATTTTACTTTCGGCATATCTCCAATTTTGAATATATGTGTGTCTCGCATAGACTGTATATAGTTTTATCTTGTTTTTTCTCAGTCTAACAATCTTTTCCTTTCTTGAGTTACTCAATCTATTCACATGTTATGTTATCCTTGATATGGTTGGATTTATGTCTGACACTTATTTTGTTTGTTTTCTTTATGGCTCACGACTATGTTGTTCTTTATGCTCCTCATTTACTAACTTCCTTTTATTCAGTAGATTTTTCATGTGTACCATTCTAATGTCTTTTTTATTTCATATTTCTGGACTCTTGCTTTAATTTCAAATTTATTATTAATTATTTTATTTGAATAGCTTTATAGGGTACAAACAGTGGTGTTTTTGGAGGCTTTGTCAAAGATGAGTTGGTTGAGAAATTGAGGCTTTGCCTCCGGAATCGCTATCCTGTTCCCTTGGTCTGTATGCCTGTTCTTGTACCATTACCACACTGTTTTGATTACTGTGGTGTTATAGTAATGTTTGAAGTCTGGAAGTGTGACACCTCCTGCTTTGTTTTCTTTCTTTTTTTTTTTTTTTTTGACTAAGGATTGTTTGGGCTATTTCTGGTCATTTATGTTTCCATATGAATTTCTATATTGTCATTTCCAGGTCTGAGAATGATGTTGGTAATTTAATGGGTATTTCATTGAATGTGTATATTGCCTGGGTAGAATGGACATCTTAACAATGTTGATTCTCCCTATCCATGAGCATGGAATATTTTTCTGTTTGTTTGTGTCTTCTTGGATTTCTTTGAGCCGTGTTTTGTAGTTCTCATTGTAAAGGTGTTTCACTTCTCCAGTTAGGAAGGTGCCGATATATTTCATTTTTTTGTGGCTGTTGTGAATGTGATTATGCTTTTAATTTGAGTCTCTGCCTGCTTGTTTTTGGTGTATAGGAGGGCAACTGTCTTTTGCACATTTATTTTGTACCTTGAGACTTTGCCAAAGTCCTTTATCAGTGCAAGCATGTTTTTGATAGATTTTCTTGGATTTTCAAGGTATAGGATCATTTCATCAGCAAAGATGGATAACTTGACTTCCTCTTTTCCTATTTGGATATCCCTGATTTCCTTCTCTTGTCTAATTACCTGAGCTAGAACTTCCAACACAATGTTGAACAAGAGGTGTGAGAGTCGGCAGCCTTGTCTTGTTCCGGTTATCAGGGGAAATGTTTCCAGTTTCTGTCCATTTAGCAATAGGTTAGCTGTGGGTTTATTGTAGATGGCACTTAATATTTTGAGGTATGATCCTTCTATACCTAAGTGTCTGAGGTTTTTTATCCAGAAGAGATGCTGGCTTTTATCAAAAGTGTTTTTTGCATCTAATGATATAATCATGTGGTTCTTGTTTTTCATCTGTTTTCATTTAATTACGTTTATGGTCTTGCAAATGTTGAACCAGCCCTGCATCTTGGCGATGAAGCCAACTTGGACATGGTGGAAGATTTTTGAGATGTGTTTATATTTTTATTTTTTTTCAAACTCATTCATGAGATATTTATTAAAATAACACATTTAGGGGAAAAAAATCAATACTATGTATACCTCATTACTGAAAACTGTATACCATCATACAAAAAAGGATTTTGTTTTGGGAAATTGATTTCTAATTTATGGCAAGTTTTACTTTCAGAAATAAAACCACAGAATAACACAATCTAATTCAATCTGAAAGGCTGGCATGCTGAGCAATGAATGTTCTTATTCTTTTTAGGAGCTCCTTCTTTACACTGTCAGGTACCAGGGCTCTGCCTTTTGGAGTGATTTCAGCTACCAAGTCATCAATGGTAACGTGTTCTAGTCCTTTTTCTTTAATTACCTCTTTGCAGTATACCTTCAATTGATCCTTCCAGCCACATTCAATTAATTTAGCTCTCAGCAACTCTTTGAGGCATTCTCTTTCTCCAGTTTCTATCAATTTTTGGTTAACTGCTGCTGTCATCTGCACATCTTTGTTCATCTTGCTAACCACACTCTTCGGCTGCCTGGACTTAGACCCTCAGTCGCTCGGGCACCTAAGCACACAGAAAGCTCGAGATGTGTTTTTAAATGCCATTTGCTAGAATCTTGTTGAGAATTTTTACATCTATGTTCATAAGGGATATTGGCCTGTAGTTTTCTTTTTTTGTTGGATCTTTACCTGGTTTGGGTATCAATGTGATGTTGGCTTTGTAAAATGATTGGGGGAAAATTCCATCTTTCTCAATTGCCTAGAATACTTTCAATAGGATTGGTATCTGTTCCTCCTTGTACATTTTGTAGAATTCTGCTGGAAAGTCATCTGGTTCAGGGCTTTTTTTCATAGGTAGTTTTCTTA
The DNA here is from genome assembly GCA_963574415.1 of Tarsius wallacei. Classification (NCBI taxonomy): domain Eukaryota; kingdom Metazoa; phylum Chordata; class Mammalia; order Primates; family Tarsiidae; genus Tarsius; species Tarsius wallacei. Next base: position 5,151 of record CAUYQG010039956.1, read on the forward strand.
TGACAGAGTCAATTTCCTGGGTTGTTATTGGTCTATTTAATGTCTTAATGTCATCTTGTTTCAACCCGGGGAAGTTGTGTGACCCGAAAGTCCTCCATTTCATTTAGGTTATCAAGTTTGTTTCTTATAGGTGTACATAGTAATCTCTGGTCATCTTTTGTATTTCTTCGGGTTCAGTTGTGATTTTAACTTTTGTATTTGTTTGTTTTTATTTGGGCTTTTTCCTTTTTTTCTTGGTCATTGTGGCAAGGATCTCATCAATCTTATTAATTCTTTCAAAGAACCAGCTTTTTGTTTCGTTGATGTTTTCTGTGATATTTTTGTCTTCTGTGTCCCATATTTGGGCTTTTATTTTAGTGATTTGGATTCTTCTGCTAAAGTTGGGGTATTGGTGGTCTTCTCTTTGCAGCTCCCTTAGGTGATTAGTTAGGCTCTCAACTTGTGATTTTTCTATTTTCTTGATGTGTGCTTGTAAAGATATAAATTCCCTCTTACTGTTTTCATGGCATTCCAGAGGCTTTGGTAAGATGTTTCTTCATTTTCATTTGTTTCCAAGTATTACAGTGCAGTTTTAATTGCTTACTCCAGTGTAACTTTATTTGTAACCCCCTTCTTCATGTTCCTATTGTCAAAAATATTACGTTTGTTATTCTATAGGACCACGATATAATTTTATAAATATGTTTTGTGCTGTTGTCTTTTAAACCAGTTATAGTAGGAAGGGAACATCAAGATGCCTTTATACTTTGTTTACTCTTTACCCACATAATTACTTTTACTAGTGCTCTCTATTTTTTTAAAATGCAAATCCTAATTACTGTCTGGAGTCTTTTTGAATATGTCATGCCACTGCATTCTGGCAGTGTTTCTTATGAAAAGTCAGCAATTTGTCTTATTAGTGTACGTGCTGATTCACTTCTCTTTTCCAGCTTTCAATATTTTCTCTTTTTCTTTAGCTGTCAACTTTTTGACTGTGATGTCTCTTGATATCGATTCCTGTACATTTATTCTCTTTGGAATTCATTGGGCTTCTTCGATACGTAGATTAGTGTTTTTCATCAAACCTGGGATTTTCAACTACTATTCCTTTTCATCTATTTTCTATCTTGCCTCTCCTTCTGGTGTCCCTTTATATGTATGTATGTATGTTGGTATTCTTGGACAGCACACATTTCTCTAAGGTTCTGTTTATATTTCTTTTTTTCTGTTCTTTGGATTATATAATTCCCATTGATTTATCTTGAAGTTTGCTGATTTTTCTTGTCATCTCAAATTTATTATGTGACTATCTAGTAAGTTTTTAAATTTTGTTTACTATAGTTTTCTACTTCAGAATTTCATTTTGCTTCTTTTAAAATATTATGTCTTTCTTATTTTATTTTATTATAAAGATGCAGGGTACAAGTCAGTATTAAATACATAAGTAATGCATGTACAGGAAAATTTGGGCCTCTAACTGGTCCTCACTTCCCCTGATTTAATCAGGTTCTCTTTGTGTTGTTAGAAAAAATAATTTTCTAAGTCATTATGAATATTCTGTATTTTGTGAGTCATTGCTTTCATTATATTCCTTTAAGTTTTTAAAATATGGTTTTCTTTTGTCTTTTCAAACATATTTATAATAACTAGTTTGAAGTCTGTCTGCTAGTCTAACCTTTGGGCACCCCCAAAGGTATTCTGTATTGTTTGTCTTTTGTCCTGTATATGTGCCACATTTTTTTTGCATGTTTTATAGTTTTGGGGTTTTTATTTCTTGTTGGGTCAAGTACTGAACATGTTAAATAATAAGATGTATGAAATATTGAGATTTATCCCCCACCTGGCTTGTTGTTGTTTGTTTGGTGACAAGACGGGGCTAATTTTGTGAAGTCTGTTTCCACTGAATTTATAATAATTATAACAATATTTTAACTAATGGACTTTAGCATTGCACCTATGTATATACACAAACAAGTATCAATTGGCAACTACTCTATCAAATATGCTTAATATTTAGTGCAAATTAAATACGTAATAAATCACTTTATCTTGATATGATCTTATCAAAGGGGTATAAAATTGAACTGGCTCCTTGAAAGTCATTTGACATTTTTAGCAGTTTTAAATATACTTAAGCCTTTACATGGTAATTCATCTTTTAGGACTATATCTGACACAATTACTCACAAGTACAAGTTAAAATTTGGGTATGAAACAGCAAAACTACTATTTCTGAATAATTTATGTCTTGCTTGTGCTTTGAATACTATGCAGATTTTTGCAGTTAGAACCAGTTGTAATTTACTTTTAGATATGTACAAAATTGATAAATATTTATTTACGTATGTGTATATCTGTCAATATACAAACTTTATTGCTAATTATGGTTACTTCTGAAAAGGAATATAGATTTGCATTTTGGGGGATTTTAACTGAACACATGATCTATATGTAATTAATAGCTGGTAACTCAAAAAAATGGAAAAAAGTTGGCATGTGCTTTGCTTTTTTCCTGTTTTTTGATTTAGTGCACAATAGCATGAGAAGTTATGCTTTAAAACAACAGAATTAGAAAAGAATTTCATTGACATTAAATGTCAAATATATTATAAACTTTAATCTTTTATTTGAGAGCTTCTGTTGCTGTGATATCAAGGAAAGTGACAGATAACGATCCATCAAAGTTTGATAAGTATATAGAAAAAGCCTTAAAATATAACCTCATCTTGTAGGGGGTTTGTGCCATTTCTGACAATATGCATAGAAAGTTCATTAAGAGTTGCTATTCTCAGAAAAATTGTGTTTATGTTTGTCTGTTTGATAGTCATCATGTCTGTTTTGCTAAATTTTCTTATTAATTGTAATATATTAGCCTACAGTGATTTTAGGTAGTCTAGAAAACAAATATGTAATCTGTGAATTGTGAATAATGAAAGTTGCAGTTTTTTCTTTTTAATTTATGGTTTTTAAAATTTTTTCTTGCATTATTGTTCTGGCTAGGACTGCCATGAAATGTTGAATAGAACTAGTGAAAGTAGATATCCTTGTATCCTTTCAGATCTCAGGGAGATGTTTTTGGTATTTCATCAAGTATATTTTCTGCAGCCTTTTGAGTTTTCTTTTTTAGTCTTAAGTGGGTGGCAAATTATGTCAAATAGTTTCTTCATATCTGTTGTAATAGTACATGATTTGCTTCTTTTTTAAAAAAAAAGTGGTTTGATTTTAAAATGTTAAACCAACAAGAATTCATTCTTGAATTAGCCTTGTTTTGTAAATTTTGTGTTTTATAGTTGATGCATCTTTGATTTTCTTTATCAAACATAAGCTGTTGTTTCTGTTATGCAGAATATAACCTTTAATTTTACTTTCTTATAAAATTCTCATCAATTTGATATAAAGTTTATAAGGGTGTCCTAAAACATTTGTTAAAGTGTTTTTTCTACTCTGTGGTAGAGTTTTTGCAAGATTGGTATTATTTCTTACTCATTATATAAAAATGATTAAGAATTCAGGCACTAGGTCATGGAATTCATTGTAGAAGGAATTTTTATTGTAGATACAATTTGTTTGATCTATTGAGATTTCCTAAGCTTTAAAAAGTTTTTGTTATTTCATATAATTTCCAATATGTTAGCATAAATTTGTCTATAATATTATGTCTTTGTCTACAGGATCTGTAGTAATGATGTTTTTTACATTTCTGATATTGGTAATATGTATCTTTTGTTTTTCTTGATAAATCTTGTAAGGGATTTGTCAATTTTTTATTCTCAATATCATAAAGTTGGGATTTTTAATTTCATTGCAGTCATTAAAATTTCATTAATGGATCTTAATCTTATTGATTCATGTCTTTAATTTTTAGGCGTATATTATTTTTCTTTAATTTTTATTAATTTAAAAAAAATTTTTATTTTAAAGATGTGGGTTATAATTCAGGGTTAGGTATATAAATGTTCATCATGCAGCTACCCTTGTTGATGAGGTGTGCCCACCCCCTTCTGGCAGTTTCCCACTACTGCCAATCCCACCCCTTCCACCCCAACAGGCAGTTTCCCACTAGTGCCAATCCCTTTCTTATAGTATTATGGTAATTGTTTTAGGTCTGCTCGTGAGTGAGAACATGGGGTACTCAGTTCTTTGTTTCTGTGTTAGATCACTGATTATTATAGACCCTAAGTCTGTCCAAGTTGTTGCAAAGCTCATAATTTTGTTCTTTTTCATGACTGCGTAAGATTTCATTGTGTATATATACCACATTTTTTTTAATCCAATCCTCTTTCAGTGGGCAGCATGGGTTGGTTCCATGTTTTTGCTATTGTGAATAATGCTGCAATAAACTTGAATGTGCAGGAATCTTTTTTATACACTGATTTGAGTTCTTCTGGGTATATTTCCAGAAAGGGGATTGAAGGGTTGTATGGAAGTTCATTTTAGATCTTTTAGGAATTGCCAAACTGTTTTCCTCAGAGGTTGTACTGGTTTACATTCCCATCAACAGTGTAGAAGTGTTTCCTTTTCCCCCGCATCCTCTCCAGCATCTGTTGTTTTTTGAGTTATTGTTGATGGCCATCCTGACTGGAGTTAGGTAGTATTCAGTGAGGTTTTAATTTGCATTTGGCTCAGCCTGTAATCCCATGCCTTGGGAGGCTGAGGTGAGTGGATTGCCTGAGCCCGCGGGTTCTAGACCCGCCTGGGCAACTTGATGAGACCTCATCTCTACAATAAATCAAAAAATGAGCCGGGTGTGGTAGTGCGTGCCTGTAGTTCCAGCTACTTGGAAGGCTGAGGCGGAAGGATCGCCGGAGCCCAGCAGGTCGAGGCTGCGGTGGCCGGGAGTGGCCACTGCACTCCAGTCTGGGCGACAGAGTGAGACTCCA